>JALPQI010003018.1:0-48841 GCA_025490895.1 Thaumatotibia leucotreta
TACGGTTGGAACACTTGGGACTATTTAGACAGAAATAAAATTGCAACAAGTGTAAACCTGAATGCCAGGTCAAGAAAACAAATCAGTTATACTAAAAATAAATAAATCAACCTAATCCCACGGTAGGCTCAATTAAGGCTTGTGTTGTGGGTACTATGCGACGATCGACGATGTATACAATAGATAGGTACATACATTTATGGTAACCGCACAAATAAATGACTTCGTCGGGGTTTGAATCCGGAACTCTCAGCTTCGTAAGAAGGGTCACTACAACTTAGCTACGAAGGTTGATAAATGTTAAAGGTGACTATAATTATAATATTATACCTATGTTGTACCTAGTAGGTAATATTTAGAGGTAAAGGTACAGGAGGTATAGGTACATACCTATTTCACGAAAACTGGATCTATTCATTTTGATGTTTTAATTACATTGCATTTCACGATAATATTCGAAATAACATTACAGTTAACTACTGACGTGTATTGTGTGAGCTTCATTATCCATTCGCGTTAAATTGCCAAACAAAATTCGAAGAAGCAGCAATCCGAACCGTTTTTTTTTTTAAAAACTTCGATATAGCCGAAAATTTGAACATGTTTTTTATTCTTTATGTAGTCCTCAATATTTTATGTAATTAACAACATCGTATTTTTAAATTACTCCATTAACAAAGAATTTATTTAGGTACCTACTGAAGAACGAAATCTGAACCGCTATTTTTTATGGAGAAAAATCCGGTATCCGATGTGTGAAGAAGAACGATTAATGCCATAATTTTACACTGTAGTCTGGCAAATTTACGTTGTCAGTATAAAACCAAATTTAAAATAATGTAGATAATTTAAATTTAGCACTGTCTTTTATAGCCAAGTCAGTTTAACAGATAATGTACATTCTAAAAAATTAATCCATAATATCAATTGGTTTTCGTTTTATCAAATTTAGTGCGTTCTCAGTTTCTTCTACGCCTGCGTGAAGTCATTTTATATTTCCCATGGGATATAGCGCGGGATAAGAAATGTATCCATACCTCTTTCACGGCATGTGCGAAATTTCATACCAATCGGCCTAATAGATGCGAAGTTCTGCCTGGGGAATGTAAATTATGTAGGAATAGATCATAGAGTAGGTATTCTTGAAAAATCGTGTTTTTATATTTTTAACGTCCCACATGATATAATGATTCTATACCTCTTTTTATAGAAATTGTGAAACATCATCATCATTATTAAGAGGGCCCGGCCCTCTGTCGCTGCAGCATTCTCCATTCAAGCCTATTTTGGGCTCCTGTCTTTACTTCCTTGTATGTCTGACTACAGGACCATTCTTTTATCTGTGTCATATATGGCACTCTGGGTCTTCCTCTACCTCTTTTTAGGGTTCCGTAGCCAAAATGGCAAAAACGGAACCCTTATAGATTCGTCATGTCCGTCTGTCCGTCTGTCCGTCTGTCACAGCCAATTTACTCGGAAACTATAAATGCTACAGTTACGAAATTTGGTAAGGATATGTGTTGTATGAACCGCTACAGGATTATGATACTAAATTGTAAAAAAAACCATTAGGGTGGGGGCCCTCCATACATGTAACTGAGGGATAGAAAATTTTTTTTAGTTGTATATAAGCGTGTGGGGTATTAATAGAAAGGTCTTTGAAAATGATATGAAGGTTTATAAATCTCATTTTTACTTAAGCAAATCGTTTTCGAGATATCAGCTCTCAAAGTCTGAAAAATGTGTCCCCCCCCCTCTATTTTTTAAACCACGCGATATAAAATTGTAAAAAAAATATATCTTATGCACATTAATAAACTCTATCAACGATTTTTGGTTTGATTAAATTATCTCTTATAGTTTTTGAGGTAGGTTGATTTAACTGTATTTTTTAAATAATAAATTGATAATGGTACGGAACCCTTCGCGCGCGAGTTCGACTCACACTTAGCCGGATTTTTTTCTATTGCGAATAATGTTTTGAAAATAAAAGAATGAACTATACACATAAAAAAACAACTCGCATGTAATTTTTTTTCTCAAAAATGTACGGTTATGTTGACTTTGTTGGTTTGAAATTAGTATAATAATGTATGAAAATAAAATAAATATCTATATTAATAAAAAAACTACCGAATGCAAGCTAAACGAAACGAATCAACAACATAAAAAAAATCAACTCACACGTTTTTTTTTTCTCAAAAATGTAGTTGTAGGTACAGCTATATTGATTTTGTTGGTTATAAATTAGTACGCGAAGTTAAACTTTATCGGTCCCGTTTTGGATCCGGCAATGTTGCATACAAATTCCATTATTCATCGATGTCTAAACTTTTTAAAAGCAGTGGCCATATAAAAATTGAGGCACAGATCGTAAACAGCCATTGTTATAAGTTACAGCGTAATGCAGTTGCTATGATATTTGGAATTTTACATTATAAATAGTCGGTACCAAATACTAAATACAAATACTCGAAAGTGAATTGATTGATTTGCAAACCTTACACATGGCACGAAAATGCCCACTGGAGTCAGACGTATGATTATTTAATTGATCTTCATACACCATGTTTATCTAATGCTATAAAACGAATATAACACCCAATCGGCTGCCATTAGTCCCAATGCTTCGTTTAAAAATAACTTTACAAAAACTATTCAGATAAAACCATCAAAATAATCATAAATTCTATTTAGAACTTACACAATAGCTAATAATATAATATGATTTATATTTCTCGTGACTACTAAACTTTTATCAATTTAATGATTCGAATAGTATGATAATATCAATACATAACAAAGGCGAAAGTTATTTTGATATCAAAATTTCAAGCGAGTCGATTAACGTTAATGGTGCTTAGCGCTAATGCTCTTTTTAGGTGTCTAGAAACTAGATTTTATCTTGGTTTGAGAAGGATTTCTAAACGTAAGTGACCACGCGTAAAGGTTACCGCACACAAACTTCTTCCCCCGCTATATTTGACTCACACTAGCAATGTGTATTGTGTAGGTATATCAAACTGTATGGTATATTCGGGTATTCGTTTCAACCGCCGTGACGTAGAAGTCAACTACGTCTACCCATATCCAAAAAATGAGATACCTACCCACGGAAATCGGGTAATAATGTTGCCACCGAAGTCACGGTGGTTGAAACGCTCGGAGAAATGCCCATTCACATTACCTACTACCGATGGCGAAAGTGCTGCTACGGATGCTTAGCCAAGACGCCAATCGCTAACGCTTAGTAGCGTATCGTAGTTTTCCCTCTCTGTCACTCTTTCACATTAGTGCGACAAAGACAGTTAGCTGCCTTTCGTTTATGATTGACGATTAAGCGTTAGCGATTGGCAACTTGTCTAAGCACCCTACTTAGAATGCGTTCGATTTAGATTTTTAATGTATTAAATTTGCTGAAAAAAAGGCCGATTATACATTTTTAGAGGCTTTGAATATAGAAAGTTACTCAATGAGGCTTTCACTAATAATTAAGAACCAAAAAAATATAGCAAAATATCGCTTTACAGAAAACGATTTATCAAATGACTAAATGGTAACCATGTTTGCGTAAATTAATCGTGTAGCTTAACTTCGCATTTCTCTACAATCGCTAGTTGAGTGGAAGGGATAAAAAATGTCGTTACATGACAGGTCCTCTCTTTCTTCTGCTCTACGTCTAAATACATTCTTCTTCTTTGCTCCTATACCCCTCGAAAAGACTTGATAAAGACCATCGCTTGATCAAGGCTGTTTCGAAGACTTCGCAAACTATATTTGACGCTTGCTTTATTTGTTAATCAAACTTGCTGGACGCAGGCCAGACTAGTTTCCCTCTTCAAAAGCAATCTCCAAAGAATATCACATTTACGAAAGATTAGTTGATAAGTGTGTACTAACCCTTATCTGTGATATCAATCAGGGTCAGAACACATCAATCATATACGGGCTGCGGTCACTGCTATGTATGGGTAGCTTTCTTATAAGCCCCTTCATTATTATTTCATTGTATACTCTTTCTTTGGGGTAGTTCATTTTACTTACTTCAAAGAAGCATCGTCAGATCTAGCTTTATTCAGAAATTGAAGATCGGAAGGCTTAGCACATGATTGTTGCGACAGTGTGTCGCCGCGAGATAGACTTCCCGTATTTTACCATGTAAATATAAGAGGGACGGATTGTCCATGTGGTGACGGCAGTAAGAATACATTTGTCATCACCCCAAGCCTGCGGGTGTGGTAAGAGTCGACTAAGGGATTAAAGTGTCCCTGACCATTCTACAAGATTGATGATGGGCAGCAACGTCATCATAGTGGACACATTACTGCGATCGCCAATCCGCTTGCCCAGCGTGGCGATTATGGGTATTTACCTCCTAATGTCTATACGCATAGTTAAAAGGAGAGGCCTACGTCCAGCAGTGGACTAACATAGGCTGATGATGATGATGATGATGATTGTCCATGTTGCTGCGAGATACTGTCGCTGTTATACCTACGGGCGCCTATTTCACCATGGTGACTGGTGCGACCAGAGACCAGAACCGTTATTTTCTCCATACAAAAAAAATGGTTCTTTTTTCGTTCTTCGGTATAAAATTTGTAAGTCAATGGAATAATTTAAAAATAGGATATTGTAAATTACATAAAATATTGAGCAGTACATAATCAGTATAAAACATTTTAAAATATTGGGGTAAAAAAAAATCATTAAATATACTATTTATGTTCATAGGTGAAGTAATTTGTAATTGCTGTTGATGTCCCTAACCACTCATTTGCTTCATGTAGCTTTTGTTACATGTCATCACTCTTATTTTACATAGACATAGAGTCTATCGCAAAAATCAAAGTGAGTGGATAATAGCTAAATAAATAAGCAAATATTGGGCTTTTTCGAGGTTTTTGTAAAATACCGGTTCCGGACCGGTTTTTGTAAAATACCGGACAGTTGTAAAATGTCACTTATAAATAGTTGCAGATTTCTAAGAATGAACTTTTGACAGTTATACAATAAACCTTATTAATATGCTCACCGTTTTTGCGATAGTCTTAACGTCTCATTTCTAAACTGTCAAAAGTTCATTCTTAGAAATCGGCAACTATATGCTGAGCCACAGGCCTCCGTAGGCTACGGCTTCCACTTAATGTAGGATGGTCCATGTGCTGGTTTGCCACCAACATAGAATTATTTAATAAAACAACAAACACACAGCCCTTATGACGGGTAAGCGGTAATCGTAGCGTATGGACGCTAGCCATACAAGAACCAGTATTTTTTTTAATGGGCGCACCTGTCACGACGGTTCGGCTACGAACATACGCGAATGAGGGTTTTCTGAAATGACGTTCACCAGGGCGGCAGCACTGAGGCGTCAGATCCAGAAACTTGTCTAAATTCTTAGAACACCTCTATTTTTGTGTTTAAATGTTTTGTATGAATTATAAAAATCCCTTCTAGTTATTTTTTCTTTGGAGCTGGATAATTGTGTTTCTTAGCGGGACCTTACGGCTAAGTGGCGCCAACTAGTGGCATACGTTTTCGAGAAAACCCTCATTGCTGCGCGACAAGCTTTGTTCCTAAGCATTGCGTTTGAACTAGCATTGTACCGAGAAGTTTCATAAGTTGCGAAACTTGCATAGAGAATGTTCTCGGCAGTCTCAATTTAATAAATAATCTAATCAAGCCAATCAGGGCCAATCTTAGATATAGGTTAGGTTAAGTAGATTAGTTAGATTTAATCTATGTACATAAATTGTAGTTTTGAAAAAAAAATAAAATACATTGTTTTGAGAAAAAAAATCAAGCCAAGACCGTACCAGATACATGCCTTATGAGTTATATTTACTGCCTTGTTTTTTTTTATGTTGGCACAACAAAGTGGCTCCACTCCACCTGATCGTAAGTGAAAAGTAGAGCCCAAATCACGGCGGCAACTTGTTTACTTATATACGATTTAAAATAATTATTACACATTATAAAAATGTTCTCATGGAAACATTCTTAATGAGAACTTACTCTTAAATTCTCATGAAAATTCTCGGAAATTTCCGAGTACGTATATATTCCCGAAATATTGAGAATGTTCTGCAACTTGTACATTGCTAGTTTGAACTAACCACCACCGCACGTTGCACATGTCGACCGCGCAATGAACGAATAAAACCTTTGCCGCGCCGCGATTCGCCCGAGCTGTAAATATAAAAATAGCTTCTCCAATGTGTCGATGACGTAGTACTTACTGTAACTTATTTATTTATTTTACCTGTTATATCTGTATCACCTTGTTGTTAAATCACCTTTAAATTTACCACAGTCCTCAGGACACAGGCTAGACCTATTGTGCGGTACTGATAATCTAATTGTAATATTTCTAAGTTTAGACATAAGCAAATTGTTAACCCTTAATCTGATAAATGTGATTGTCAAAATAAATAAATTTCGTATTTTGTATTTAGAATTACCAACAGATAATACACTATACGTGCTCTTAAATCTAGTTACAAAAGTCTTAACTGATGCTTGTTTAATTATAGGTAACCACAACTTACATAGGTGGCTTTTACCAGTGAACTACATCTAAACATGCAATACTTAAACTTATTATAACCTAATGAGTACACAATTTAACACTGGTTAGTTAAATTACAAAAAAAATTTAGGTTTACTGCCTACATTTGAATACAAAGAAAAAAGAAAACAGATTATTCGGTAAGTATTATAAAAATATTACGTATTTTAGGACTTATCGACCCTTTTAGTTCATTTTAGCGCCAACACAGGAAATCTTAAATTTTTAATGGCAACGTAGTTTTATGGAACCATTATAGTTTCTTCGTCTATTTTTTTTCAAATGTGGCTGACGGCCGTAAATCAAAAGTGGTACCTAGGCTTTAGTAGCTAAAGCTCAAGGTTTAGAGCCCATTCTAAATACTATACGGGAAAATCCTCGAAACTACGTATCTATATTTTTTGTCGCATCCTACGCATATAAAGTCATTTGCGGTTTTTGAATGGAAATTTTCCATTAATACTTTATTTCTCTTTTCAGGTAGCTTCTTTTCAATTTATATTTAAGTATTTGAATGCGTAGCTACTTTCCAAAAATTCAGCCTGCTGCAAAATGGATATTTCGCGCCTCACAACGACTTACTAGACTAAATATCCATGGGACATGTTCATGATTATGTCCTTTGTTGGTAAATTATGTGTAAACATGTCGGAATGAGGTCTGTTCGCATAAATCTTGTAAAGTCTAAAGTCGTGTGCCGCCCACGCCATCCATCGCGGTCACATCTGTGTTCATATGAAGGTTTACTTGTACACCAATTGATGAAGTCGTCGATATTATAAAATAATGAATAATAAATAATTAATAATTTAATACCAACCGTATTAAAGAGGCTATTGACCGGAACAAAGGCTCTAAAGTTTTTGCGAGAGATTTGTCTATTGGTCAGAGCTGGCTTGCGAAGCTGAAGACTGGGGACGGTAGGATCGTTTCATCCAAACCTGAGCTTTTGAGTGAGATAGAGAGCTTTTACGGACAGCTGTACACATCAACACGAAGACCCATCTCCAATTTAGCTAACGACCCACGAGCTAAATTGACTCGACACCATACCGAAGATATACCGGACGTCAGCCTGTACGAGATTAGGATGGCTCTCAAACAACTCAAAAACAATAAGGCACCAGGCGATGACGGAATAACAGCCGAACTCCTGAAGGCGGGTGGGAAACCAGTCCTTAGGGCCCTTCAAAAGCTGTTTAATTCCGCCATCTTTAGAGGCAAAACGCCAAAGGCATGGAACAGAGGTGTGGTGGTGTTGTTCTTCAAAAAGGGTGACAACACCCTGTTAAAGAATTACAGACCCATCACGCTTCTGAGCCATATCTATAAGTTGTTTTCGAGAGTCATCACAAACCGTCTCACACGCAGGCTCGACGACTTCCAGCCTCCTGAACAAGCCGGATTCAGAAAAGGCTTCAGCACTGTAGACCACATACACACGCTCCGTCAAGTTATACAGAAGACCGAAGAGTACAACTTGCCCCTCTGCTTAGCGTTTGTGGACTACGAAAAGGCCTTTGATTCGATCGAGACGTGGGCTGTACTACAGTCTCTCCAGCGGTGCCAAGTAGACTACCGGTACATCGAAGTGTTGAAGTGCCTGTACGAAAACGCCAATATGTCAGTTCGCCTCCAGGACCGGAGCTCGAAGCCGATTCCATTGCAGCGAGGAGTAAGACAGGGTGATGTTATCTCACCTAAATTGTTCACCGCTGCACTGGAAGATGTTTTCAAGGTTCTGGACTGGAGGGGATTTGGCATTAACATCAATGGCGAGTACATCACTCACCTTCGGTTTGCCGACGATATAGTGGTCATGGCTGAGACCATGGAGGACTTAAGTACTATGCTCGATGATCTCAGTAGAGTCTCTGAAGATGTTGGTCTTAAGATGAACATGGACAAAACGAAGATCATGTCGAACGTCCATGTGATACCAACTCCAGTGAAAGTTAGAAACTCTACACTCGAAGTTGTTGACGAATATGTATACCTGGGACAAACAGTCCAGCTGGGTAAGTCCAACTTCGAGAAGGAGATCAATCGTCAAATCAGACTGGGTTGGGCGGCGTTCGGGAGACTACGCAATATCTTCTCGTCCAATATACCGCAGTGTCTCAAGTCGAAAGTCTTCGACCAGTGTGTGTTGCCAGTGATTACTTACGGATCTGAAACGTGGTCGTTCACTATGGGACTCATTAGGAGGCTCAGAGTCACTCAACGAGCGATGGAGAGGGCAATGCTCGGGGTTTCTCTGCGAGATCGCATCAGGAATGACGAGATCCGCAGAAGAACGAAAGTGACTGACGTAGCCCGAAGAATCGCCAGGTTGAAGTGGCAGTGGGCTGGCCATATTGCCCGGAGGACCGATGACCGGTGGGGTCGGCGTGGTCTCGAGTGGCGACCACGCACTGGACGGCGCCGCGGGGGAAGGCCCCCCACAAGATGGAGCGACGACCTTGTAAAGGTTGCGGGTGGCCAATGGATGCGGACAGCTCACGACCGATCTTTGTGGAACTCTCTGGGGGAGGCCTATGTCCAGCAGTGGACGTCAATTGGCTGATGATGATGATGATGATGATGAATAATTAGGGGTCATGAATAGCATTGTAGCGCGAAGAAGTTTCATTAGTAGCGAACCTTCCAAAGATAATGTTCTTGAGAATCTAAATTGAACAAATAATCTAATCACGCCAAGATCGCACTAGTAGTACGGTCAAATCGTACATTAGACTAGCAAAACATGTAGTAAAGCTGCATTTTTGGTATGTTATTAAGACACCATAGGACAGTATAAAACCACATTTTGCAAGCAAAAAAAGGTTGTGCTAGCTGCGTTATACGTGAAAAACTGTGAAATTTACTGTCTATTTTTAGTTTCTGATTTTTATAAGAAAAGCCTTACGTTTTTTGACAATATGTATCAGGTAACGTTTAAAGATGAATGAATTTGTAACAAGATGAGATAACATGATTCGAACAGAGATTCGAGACTTCAAATAGTACCCTGTTTTGTAAACTAGATAAAATGTCGAGTTTTGCTAACGTTTTTGGTTTAATATCGCCTTACCTAATTATGCTACGAAAAACATGAAATAATTATCTCATAGCGTAATTAATATTCTTTCATTTAAGGGTAAAATCAGGTCAGTAAACTTTGTAATTGAAACTAAAAACGCGAAATTCAAAAAGCAGGAGGTCCGCTATCTAAGTTTTTCATACAAATGGCAAGTCGTGTTGCAAAGCTGCAATTTTTGTATATTATATAGGCTCTATAGGGATGTACGAAAATGCATATTACAAGAAAAAAAAATTAAGGATTTAGGTATAGGACGTAAAAAACTGAAAAAAAAATCGAACTTTTTTTAGTTGTTGACGTTTAACTAAAAAACTATAACTTTTTGATACAAATTGCTATAAAACTATAAAAGAATATTAAATTTGAAAGGATTTGAGCTACCTTGCATTACCCTAAATTATATAGATTTAGATTAACGACATTTCAATATGTACCCTTCATTAAGTTAAGAAAATAAATGCATGTTTTGAAGCCTCGTATACCCCCAACTATAAGACTTACAGTAATTGTTATCGGCTCAATTTGTTCCAAATTTAATGTAGTTATTATCTACAATTACTTTTTTTTTTCTTAGCGCGAATGTTTTGCCAATATTTAGTGAATAGCTTTAACGTAACCTAAAATTTGTTTATGTTTTGATAAAATGGCACTTTATGAAATGTCGTACCTCAATATATATATAACTTACGGTGATGCAACGTAGCTCAAATCCTTTCAAATTTAATGTTCTTTCTTATTAATATAGCAATCAGTATCAAAAAGATAATAGATTTTTAGTTAAACGTCAAAAACTAAAAAAAGTGCGAATTTTTTTCCGTTTTTTAAGTCCTATGCCCAAATAATTTTTTTGTTTTTCTTTTAATATGCATTTTCGTATATATTTATAAGGCCTTTATAATATACCAAAATTGCAGCTTTGCAACTCGACTTGCGATTTGTATGAAAAACTTAGATAGCGGGCCTCCTGCCTTTGGAATTTCGGGTTTATACTTTCAACTACAAAGTTCACTGACCTAATTTTACCCTTAAATGAAAGAATATTAAGTGCGCTATAAGGTAATTATTGCATGTTTTTCGTAGCATAATTAAGTGAGGCGATATTAAGTCGAAAACGTTAGCAAAACACAAAATTTTATCTAGTTTACAAAAAGGGGTACTTTTTAAAGTCTCGAATCTCTGAAACTATAAGACCTACGGTAATGCATGTGAGCTCAACTTTTTGGAAATTTATTAGTCTTTAAACGTTTATTTACATATGATATCAAAAAACGTAAAGTTTTTTAAATAAAAATCAAAAACTAAAAAATGGCCGTAAATTTCGCAGTTTTTCACGTACTACCCAGCTAGCACAACTTTTTTTTGCTTGCAAAATATGGTTTTATACTGTCCTATGGTGTCTAAACAACATACCAAAAATGCAGCGATACTACTTGATTTGCGAGTTTAGGGTAAAATTATGTACGATTTGACCGTACTATAGATACATGCCTTATGAGTTATATTTACTGCCTGTTTACTTTGAGAAAGCTGTTTTATAAAGTGTTTATTATTTTAAATATATATTTTTATAATTACAATTTATTTTTTGTTAATTCAGATTCAGATTCAGATTTCAGATTCAGATTTTTTATTGGTAAACGTACATCTCATTTACATGTCAATACTAAATTAAAATACATAATTTGAAACATGAAAGTTAAATTAATTATAATTATTATTTACATACCTACACCATCCTGTGAAGTGTGGTGTGTGTGGTCACTGACTGGGTTGTTGCATAAACTCATTTACCGTGTAGCACGCAAGGTCAAGGAGTAACGCCTTCAGTTTTTTTGTGAATAGTGCATCACTGGACTGTTTTTTTATGTGTTCAGGAACACAATTATATACGTGAGTCCCGGCAACGCTGAGTGCCGCGCGGGCTTTAGCTAGGCGCCGGCGCGGGGGCATTAGCAGGTGCCGTCTGCGCGTTGGTCTTTGATGGGTTTGTCCGTATGTTTTGTAGTCGTCTAAGTTACTTCGAATGTGTAAACAAGCGGTCAATATATACACACTTGGCAAGGTAAGGATTTGATGATGTCTAAATAATTCTTTAGCGGGATGATCTATGGGTTTGTGATCCAAGACTCGTAAGGCTCGCTTTTGAATTTTGAATACTCTGTCTCGACCTGCAGACGTTGCCCATAAGTCTACCCCGTGGATTAAAATTGAGTGAAAGTAACCGAAGTATGCTTTCCTCAAATTGTTGGCAGATAAGGTTGGAGCCAGTCTAGACAGTGCATAGCACGCGGCAGACAGTTTATCACATAGACAGTCGACATGCGACGACCATGTCAGTCCCGAATCAACTTGGAAGCCCAAGTACTTTGCTGTCTCTACTTGCGGTACGGTGGTATTATTGATGGTTATGTTCAGTGAGTTATGTTTCTTTTTTAAGCTAAAATGAATAACATTTGTCTTTTCTACATTCAGTAACATGCCGTTTGAAGTGAACCAAAGAGACATTTTTTTCATTACGAGACATAACTTAGACTTCAAGGCCTCCACATCGTCAGCGTGAACTATGATGCACGTATCGTCGGCAAAAATCACATATTCTGGCTCATTACAGGCAGTCGTGATATCATTGATAAGGATCAAGAACAGGTTATTTCCCATAATAGAACCTTGGGGTACGGCGCAGTCTCCGATCGGCTCCAGGTCCGATCCCGTGTCGTGGATGTAGGTACGCTGTCTTCGGTTTCCTAGGAACGACGAAATGGCCTTGTGGAAGTTGCCTGTGAAGCCGTAACGTTCAAGCTTGGTTAGGAGTAGCGAATGGTCGATCATCTCGAAGGCACGCGACAGGTCGCAGAATACTGCTGCGACCTGCCGCCCGCCCTCGAGATGATCCGTCACTCGCGCCACTACCTCGCGCGCCGCGTCTGTGGTTGATCGGCCCGGCTGGTATGCAAATTGTTGGCGGTTTAAAAGATTGTTCAACGTGATGTGGCTCATTATTCTATTACTAATTAAGCGTTCAAATATTTTTGATACTATTGGTATTAATGATATAGGTCTATAATTTTTAGGCAGGTGCATTTCACCCTTCCTTTTGTAAATAGGCTGAACTTTAATTTGTTTCAAAACATCGGGGTATATACCAGCGTGTATGCATTTATTTAATAAGAAAAGTAAAAGTGAAATAACTGCCGGTGGTAAGCAATCAATAGTATGCGTTGACATGTCATTAATATCTTTTGAAGTCTTTCTTTTTATCTTTTTGCATGTGTTAATTATTTCGCTCATATTAAAAGGTTTAAAGTGGTATGATTTAGGCGTAATAGGTAAATAAAGCGAGAGATATGCAAGCGCGGCATCAGTGCACGGCGACGCATTGTTGACATTCGCATCGATGTAGAACCGGTTCAGCTGCGCGGCGGCGCTGGCCGCGCGGGAGGCGGGGGTGTCGCCAGCTGATTTACTGATAAGTATGTCAATTGCGCTGCATTTTTTATTTTTGCAGGTCTCTGCGGAAATTACTTTCCACACGCTCTTACACATATCATCCCTGCTGTTTGAAATTGTATTATTTATAAAACTAGTTCGAACTTCTTTTAATTTAAACCAATATTGGGATTCCAAGTTAAGTAGATCGGCGCGGGACTCAGAATTATCGGGACTCGACGATAAGGTGCATTTAGTTTTATAAATACTCTTGCGGAGTTTTTTAATGGAATCATTGACCCACACACTTACATTATTTTTGATCGGGTGCTTTTTCAACGGGAAGTAAACATCATAGTAATGTTTAATTACATTCATGACTAGTTCAGTTTGTTTGTCAGGACATTTTGTCTTTTTTAGAATTGAATCCCAGTCGTATGTTTGTAGACATTGGGTGAAGTCCACTTTCCGTTGCACAGTGATAGTTCTTTTTAGTACATGGCTACTTGGGGTGGATTTAATGTTAATGCTTACATTCAAGTGAATACATAAATGGTCAGATAGGTGCATATTATAACAGGTTACAAAATTAATGTTAGGTTTAATTATATTGGAATAAGCATGGTCTATACATGTGGCTGAGTTTTCGGTTACTCTGGTAGGTGTGTTCACTAGGTGCCTAAGGCCACATTGTTTTAAAATATTTAGTAAATTTTTTGAGTATGTGTTATTTAATGATGTATCAATATTTATGTCACCAACCAGTACAACATTATAATTTTGCATACATTTAAGATTTAATAATTTATTTAACATGTCAAAATAAAATAATATGTTACCACTAGGGGGTCTGTACACGCACACCACTAGGAGGTCCAAACCGACGCACTCGACAGCACATACCTCGAACTGGGATTCTACAGACAAATTCGTAATTTCCAGTCTTTCGAAGCAGGGTATGTTGGATTTAACGTAGATGCAGGTTCCACCCCCAGTCTTAGAAGGCCGGCAAAAATGCGCGCGAAGTTCATAGTTTAGTAATAAATTTAGTAATAATTTTAAATATGTACTTTTACTCAATTTTACAATTTTCAAATGACAAAATATACCTAAATAATACTTTAACTTACAAACTAACAACACACATGTATACTTTCTAATCAAAAAGCCCACCCCGTGTAGCCCCTGGTGCAAAGGTGCCCATCACACTGGCAGCATTGCCACGTTGAACGGCGATATCCAGCCTCTGCACCAAGAACGACCCAGAGCGGGGGTCCAAACCCCTCTCCCGCAAGCGGCGTCCCACCTCTCCAAAGAAGGACAGAGCCTCCTTTGAGAAATAACATAATTATTTATAACACATTTCTTTCTCATGGAAACATTCTCAATAAGAATTTACTATTAAATTTTCCTGAAATTCTCGAAAACTTTCGAGTATATTCCTGCAATTTTTTTAAAGAATGTTCTGCAACTTGTACATTGCTAGTCAATGACCCTCGCTCTGAATTGTGCCTTGCGCAAAGGTTGTCCATTGCGGTTCAACGCGAAGCGCGAGACGAGACTGTGCCCACATTTGCGCCTGGTACGTTGAGCCTATTCGAGTAGCTAGATTACTTTTGTATTGTACGTAGTTTCAGTTTGTGGTATTTTTGTTTCTGTATTTTAACGTTAAGTTTAGTTTCAAAGATTTTATTTTTAATATTATGTGTCATTATACCAAAGAAACTGGACCTAGTTCACCAACGTCCCCGAGGTGGGAATCGACCCAGATAGTTGCTCATGCTCAGCTGATGCCAAAACAACTCTGCTACTTTGTTGTAGCAACCATCGCTCAAATTTCTCGAGAATTATGTAATCTCTTATACAGTTAGGCGCTATTTACCATACGCAATACGTCCTTGCAGGTTTGCACTTAAATATTTTTATTCGTCAATATTATTAGAAAGATATTTTTTTCACAAGTTTGTCAGAGGGACAGCCGAAAACGGGGGGGGGGGGGGGATATTTAATTCCTAGCTACTCATCGTACCTACTTATAAAGGTGTATACTATGCATGGACGCACATAATTAAACACAAGGTAAATTACGATCTTTTATTATACTACACTGATTCGCAAAACATAAACCAGCCATGAGAAGAACATGTCATGAGAAGAACCAGCAAGAAACTCAGACGGTCTTACTTTTTCCAAACTTTAAATAATCACAACAAGTACACACTTACAACAAGACAACACTTTAAACTATACTGATAGAAAACGACTGGAGAGTTATAAGCTTGCGTCCATGCATCATTTACTCATCCCTGGAATGATTTATTCCAAGTCTAAATCAAGAACGAATCCTTGTACCCTGCGCTAGTGGCCTTTTATAATGTTAGCTCCAAACTACCTGCTTCATAGGCGGGTAGATATCAACATGACGCTTAATGTCTACCTGCATGGACCAAGCAAAGAACATCTCAAGCAAAACATTGCTTATCGTTTTCTACATTTTATAACTCTTAACAATTTAAATGTAAACATTGCAAATAAGACTATTCTCAATGTAAATAACACTAATCAGACGTTCGATGATTCGACTTGTCGTACACGTCTGCGCCAACGCCAACTGAAGCACATCTCCGACAAGTTCATTCGTAACACTCTCACGATACGTACTAATCTCACGATACCTTGTAGTTGCAAAAAAAAGGATAGGTTTTTACTCTATTCTATCGCGTTCGCATTGACATAATGATATTATTAGAGCGATACCGATAAGGTGTGCAAGCCGGTTAACCGGTTAATAGAAAAACCGGTTAACCGAAACATTTAGCGTTAAGCTTCAAGCTCATAGGTCCCCAAACGCCATGCCTAAATATACTGGGCATGGTCCTCTTTGAATGGTCTATGAACCTCGGTGATCCATCGTGGGCAACCCTTTTAGCGGGCGCTGGTCGCCGCGATTTATTACAGGGCACGTTAAAAATAACCCCCTCGCTATCTGAGCGAGACGGGTATGGTTGCCATGTCCCTAATGTAACTTAAAAATTTCGGAGTTTCTGACCTGTAATGTACAAGGTAAACGATATTGTATAGGATGAGAGCCGCAAGGCCATTACAATACGACATATATACTGTAAATAGTGCCAGCCTCTGTAGTTCAAATATTTGTTCCTTGGTCGTCGATGCGTAGAATAACAGATATCATCATCATCATTTCAGCCATTTATCGCCCACTGCTGAGCATAGGCGGGTCAAAATTTTTTCGTTGTCTTATTTTGTGTCCCTAAAAACGTGACACAGTTGTGATTTTTGTATGAGATGATGGTTTGTTTCTAATTTTTGATGTATGGATTAAAATCTAGCGTGAAAAAGAAATACAAGTGCACCGGATTTTTTTTTATATACTGAGTCGAAACAGGAATTAAAAGCGTGACAGAGTGGTATGAAACAAGACAACAAGAAGAATTTTGACCCAGGCCTCTCCTCTAGTACGCCACTCATCTCGGTCCTGAGCCAATCTAACCCAGAAGTATCTCACAATCGTACAAATGTCGTCGACCCAACGAGCCAGCGGACGCCCAAGGGCTCTTTCATTCGAAATAGGCCACCAATCCGTGAGAACTTTAGTCCACCTGCCGTCACTCTGCCTGGCAACATGTCCTGCCCTGCATAGAAAGGTGCGTTCAAACTAAAAGAGCATTCGCTGTTCTAACCTCTCACTCTACGAAATTCGATCGGTACACAAAACGTGATTGGTTGATTTCGTAGAACGGGCGCTAGAACAGCGAATGCTCTTTTGGTTTAAACGCACCTTAATAGATATAATTAGTTATAATAGACTGAGTTCATAGGTTTAATCCTGATCAGGTCCCCTGAAACATCCTATTCCTATACGCACGAAAAATACCAAATACATGTACCTATACATAGCTCTGTAACTTTTACTACGCGTGATGTTTTTTGTATTTTGCGCCCAGTCATACTTACCTATCTTTTACCATGACTGAAACTGGAAAACTGTGACGAATTCTGGCCTGTAATTTTCTTTAGGCAGGGAACGGTGATAGTTTTAGTTCCATTCGAAATTTACTAGTACCGTTAATAAGTGTAAATCCACAAGACTTTAACATAAGTTACCAATTCTTTTGTATAGGTATTCTTACACTAATCCAAGATCCAAGTGTCCACATGTATAATTTTATTGTATATGTACCTATAAGTCTAGGTCCAATGCGTATACGGAGGCTTATGATTATGATATGACCTAGATTGATTAATAATAAAAATACATACAAAAGAATTGGCAGTTGTTGTTACAATCTAGTGGATTTTCCCATAAACTGAATATTTCCGAACTTATAACATATAAAGTAGACGTAATATAGTAACAAATATTTACAGCAATACCTATGTAACAATTATTAACCTTACCTGTTTACCTGCCGCTAAATAGTTAATACTGTGTTCCGGTTTGGGGGTAAGATAGCCGGTGTAATTACTGGCATAGAGGCAATCCATCCAAGTCCTCAGGGTAGGCAGTATTTTTTGGTCACTATGTCCATTGGCCTCAGTTCCCGCTTTCCATCAGGTGGGCTGAGAACTCAGTTGTCTACCTTCGTCGCATTTTTTTTACAAGCAATCTAATCATGCCAAAACCATTGTACTTACATACTGGGTTATTTTTTCATCAGTACAAATACTCTAGGGGGTGTATAAGTAAGTCATAATGAACAACTTTTACTATGGGTCCGAACCTGAAATCGCGAAAAAAAAATCAGCTGTTCCATAGAAATTGTCGACTCATGGTCGTCTGAAATGTATGAAACAGCTGATTTTTTTTTCGCGATTTCAGGTTCGGCCCCATAGTAAAAGTTGTTCATTTTGACTTACTTATACACCCCCTAGAGTATTTGTACTGGTGAAAAAATAACCTTGTATATTTTATACATGCCTTTTAAGGTATATTCTATGCCTTGTTTACTCAATTGTGAAATACAATTATTATTCATAACACTTTTTTAAATGCTCTCATTGAAACATTCTCAATGAGAACTTACTCTTAAATTCTCATGAAATTTCTCGGAAATTTCCGAGTATATTCCCGCAATTTTGAGAATATTCTGCAACTTGTACATTGCTAGTTAGTTCACATAATATTGTCATGGCATGTTTCAATAAAGTGTACATGTTATCTCCCTAAGTCTGTATCACTCCACTGAATATCGCACCAATCTGATGGAGAAGCGAATTCTTGAGAGTGAATATTTAATCTTGCGTTTGAGTGACGTATTGAGCATGGAATTTAATTCCGATACTAATTCACGTCATAGCGTTCCGTAGCGTATTTGTACTGTCACCGTCAGTCGTACCATGACTTTGCAGGTATCAATAACGTTAAGGTGCATTTAGACCAAACGAGCATTCGCTCATTCTATCCCCCACTCTACGAAATCAACAAATTTCGACGAATCACGTTTTGTGTAACGAACGAATTTCGTAGAGTGGGGGATAGAATGAGCGAATGCTTGTTTGATCTAAATGCACCTTTCGATACGTAAAGCAGATCATCGCGCTCGCTCCAATATAAGTATACCTAATGCATTACGTGTCGAGTAAAACTTAACGTATCCTTTACTTTACAACTCATGATACGGCTACTGATTTACTGAATCAACAATAAACATTCGTCTTTGCTCTGAAGGTAAGTACATTAATTATTCAAGATAAAAAACCGGCCAAGCGCGAGTCTGACTCGCGCGCGAAAGGTTCCGTATCATTATCAATTTATCATTAAAAAAATACAATTAAATCAACCTACCTCAAAAATTATAAGAGATATTTCAATCAAATAAAAAATCGTTTATAGGGTTTATCAATATGCATAACATAAATAAAAAAAATAAAAATAGAGGGGGGGGGGACATTTTTCAGACTTTGAGAGCTCTTGAAAATGGTTGGCTTAAATAAAAATATGATATACATCGAAAAAAAATCTATCAATCAGTTACATGTATGGAGGGCTCCAACGCCAATTATTTTATTTACAATATGGTATCATAACTCTGTAGCGGTTTATACAACACATATCCTTACCAAATTTCATTACTGTAGCATTTATAGATCCCGAGTACATCGGCTGTGACAGACGGACAGACAGACAGACAGTTGGACAGATGGACAATATGACGAATCTATAAGGGTTCCGTTTTTACCATTTTGGACAGACCCCTAAAAATCACCTACAATTGTTTTATATCTGTACATTTTCATACTGCAAAGTAATGTAATGTTCATTAAATTTGTCCCAAGTTATCGTTATGAAAAATAATATGCATGCCAATTTCAAGTATGCGTAGGTATACATAATACAGGGTAACATTTGGGTCGTGAAGCAAGAGTGAACGGGGTATGGTCCACTATGGAGACAACCAAGGATAACCCAGTTCACTCTTGCTCTACCACCCAGATGTCACCCTGTATACTCTTAACTAAAGCCTACAGCATCACAGTTATATACCGAGCTGTCATAAAATCGTCGAATAGAGGCAGGCAATCAAATTACTTTGGGCTAAGTTAGGGCTTTGCCGAGACATTACGTAGTAACCTGTTGAAGGTAAAGCTGGGTGTACACTTGTGAGAGTTTGTAGAACTACCTAACGAATGGATGAAATCGAAGGAGAATTAATATTTATGCGCACGCACTACGTACCGTAGCTTATATACGAGCTGGCTAATGAAGAATTATTTGAATTAAAAACTTTATTTTTTAACACTTAGTTTGACAAAAGTAAGGGATGGTCGTATGCCCAAGCCTCTTTGGCACTCAATTGTGTTCATAATTACAAAAAGTGGGTCGAAAACCATGTCCAGTATTTTAGATGTTGTCAAATTAAGGTTGTTAATTCGATTTAATACGATAAAATATAAATTCTATTTCGTTTTAAACGATAACTTTTTGTTGTATGTTTTTAATTCAATTAAGTTTTTATGTAAGGATACTACATTTGATCAAAATAATAGGCACATACATTAAATCTAACTAACCTAACCTATACCTAGATTGGTCCTCGTGGCATTGTTCCGTGGATGCTGGCGGCATTTCCTCACTGTATCGTAATACTCGTACTACTTAGATTTAATTTTTGTATGTAAATTGTACTGTTTTCAAAATAAACGTATTTCATACAATTAAAAAAATCTTCAATTCTCAGAGAAGTGGTGGAAACTGATGGCAATATATATTTTTTTCATTATAACATTTATAACCTTCATAAGCGCATGCAATGTGCCCAGTTGACATGAAGAATACATATATTTCGTCTTTTAAATTAAACGGCCTTGTCGCTGAGGTAAGACAAATACATTCCATCTTAGTCTTACCTCACTCTACTCACCATAGATGTGTTATGGTAATTTGTATTACCTTACCGTCGTTCATCGTGTGTGTACCCAGCTTAGCGGCAGGTAAATGCGAGGGAACAATGTTTGCGGATCCCTGTCTCATTAGACCGAAGAGCTGGGTTGAGATGTGAACTTATAGCGGGCATATTTACTTATAAACAGTCGTCGGAACTATGGCTGCAAAACATTAAAAGTGACATAATATCAAAGGGCATTTCTCCGACCGTTTCAACCGTCGTGAATTCCGCGGCAACATTATTACCCGATTTCCGTGGGTATCTCATACATTTTTTGGATATATTGGTAGTGTCAACTACGTCTACCAATATATCCAAAATATCTTGCATCTCTTGCGGGATTCGTGTGATAAGGCTGCTACTGAACTCACGGCGGTTGAAACGCTCGGAGAAATGCCCGGGAACACTTTAGCCAAGAAAAACACGAATATTATTGAAAAAAAATCATCCAATTTTATTTCCTATCTCGGAATCTTGAACTTATAATGTTTGAGTGTGTAGATATGTATAAATTATAGATGTATGTGCTCTTTCATGACCACTTGACAAGTTTAGTTTTGACCCTAAACTTGGTAGAATTAAAAAAAATCGTGCGTTCTAGCCTCCTCGCCGCTGTAAAGAGCAAAAAAATTTTGTCTTTAAAAAAATGCAATAAGTTGGTCAAAAAGTATGTATCTTTTAAGATACACTGCCAAGTTAAGGGTTAAACTTTAACCTTGGGTTAAACCTTGGGAACTTTGGGTTCAAAACTTTAACCGTTAAAGTTTTAAACCCAATGTTTCCATCACTATTTATTAATACACTAGCGACCCGCCCCGGCATTGCGTACAATAGTGATACTCAACCTTTCCCTTTGAATCAGTCCACGTATTAAAAAAAGGCTATAAAATCCATTGCTTAATTTTAGAGATTTAAGCATACATAGAGACGGACTGACAGCGACTTTGTTTTATACCTACTATGTACCTAGTGATAATGAGCACCTTTGACCATAAAAAAGGATATCTAACCCTAGCTCAAAATGTCTCAAATACGAGGGTGATATTGTGTATTGTTAATGTATATAGAAATTCATAAGTATTGAAGGAGGGGTGACACTTCGCATCAAAATTACAGGATCGTTTTTGAAAGTCAAAGAAAAAATATTGTGTTGTGTGCGACTTCCGCTCTCTCCTATAACTTAACATAAGCTAAGTAAAGGGTGTTATTATGTGTAATACACCTGTTAGTAACAAACTTATACCCACGTATAATTCGGGATCAGATAGAGTAAAACCAGTAGATTCTCAACAAAAGTTTGTAGGTACCTAGTACCTATCAACTAAAAATATGGTCCATAAGTTTTCGACCCTATTCTGTCGCAATAAAGCCGAAATACATCAACATTTATTTTATTTATTTATTTATTAAAACAAATGTTTGACATGACACTACAGTAAAACACCAATACGTTATAAACAGAGTCACGGTGGCACGAAAAAAATTTAGTTAGATATTATTTTATTGATAAATAATAAATAAATAAATATCTTAGGAAATCTTACACAAATCTACCTAGTCCAACGGTAAGCTCAATTAAGGCTTGTGATGTGGGTACCAGGCAACGATATCTATAATAGATAGATAGATACATATAAATACTTAAATACACAGACAGCCATGACCAAGGAACAAATATTTGTGATAAATAAATACACAAATAATGCCCTCGCTGGGATTCGAACCTAGAACCTCCAGCTTCGTAGGCAGGGTCACTACCAACTAGGCTACGGAGGCTGACAAATCGATAAGTTATTCTTTCTTGTAACAGAAGTAACGTTATGACTTTGAGATAATGATACACAAAAAATAATACCCTCTCCAGGATTCGAAATCCGGAACCCCAGTTTCGTAGGCAGAGTCACTACCAACTGGGCTACGCAAGCTGACAAATAAATATACAATAATATGAAATCTTAATATAGAATGTAATATTCCATTTAATAATAGTTTACCCACGCATTGGGTACTCGTAAGGTTTTTTTTCTTGCCATATTTATAACTTGGTATTTTGATTAAAGAAACTTTCTCAATCCTACGCAAAATATAATAATACCCATATCCACTCGTAACTCCCACGTTGTTTTATCCCGCATCAAATAAACTCAATAAACAATATCATCAAACACTCAGAATATCCTTCGGCCCTCGAATTTTAAATTTATAAGTATATTCACAAAGGGGACTTAAAAAGGAAATTTTAATAAAGCAGAGTTTCGCCTACGTAAATTTTATTCAACTGTAAAATATTTTTAAGCAAAATCTTACTGATGTTCATTCTTATTAAGGGAAATCGTATAGCGAAAAGTAAAAACATATATTTACACGTTGACGGTTCTTTAATTACAACCGCCTTAAGAATAATGGGGGTAAAGAAGGGGGTACCTAAATATTTAATGTGAGTGTCACTGATTATTCTTGATAGTAGATTGATGATGGGCTGCAGCGTCATCGTAGTGGACACTGGACACATTACTGCGATCGCCAATACGCTTGCCCAGCGTGGCGATTATGGGTATTTACTACGTCCTAATGCGTTTATACGCATAGTTAATAGGAGCTTATTATTACGTAAACTTAACCTATAACTAGGTTAAGTTAAAGTTTAGTTGTTTCAATTATAGGCTAGGAACAAGGGCGAACCCGGCCCTCGTTTCTAGAACGAATCTAGGGAATAGGCTAGCACTAGAGCCTACTTGGGAAACACCCAATCAGATTATAATTAGAAAAATATATTGTGCTAGCATTTATTGTTACTACCAATACTACCCCTTTGGAACAAAAAAGCAAAATACTAATGCTCGAACTTATTCGCAAATCTAACAAGAAATGTGGACGTATTACGCATGTATCGACGTGCATAATTAGCAAAACGCACGAATTGTTAACTGTTTGTTTCAAATGTCATTGCGCGTGGCATGGCGGGTTGGATCACCCCTTCCCACCGCCTTCATCATACTGCACAGTTGACGCCTTATAATTAGTGCGCCCATTATATTACATTTAAATGGGGTTCTGCCTTTTCTCCGAACTTTTTTTGCCCGTATTTCATTTGCCAACCAACATTTCGCCGATGGTTCACTTTGGCAACCAACTTTTAGCAAATTTTTGTATGACAACGTTTCATTTGGCAACATTATTATAAAATGGATTATTGTGATGACACAATGCTTTTAGCATACTCATCATTTGTCAAATCTTTCACTAGGCCGAATAATGTTTGGTCATCCTTTTCGTACCTATTTGTGGAAACTTGTTAGCATAACCGTGTTTCGGAACTTGCCTAACAAAGAATACCGTTAAAAAAACATTTCACAGAGTCCAGTTAGGTACGACGACGAGCGAAGCGAGGAGGAGTGTTAGGTGAAACTGCGACCTTACAGCGCGCGAGCCGAGCGTGCCGCGGCAGCGGCCGGCGAAGCGCCAGAACCGACTGTTTTGTTATTAGTTAACTAAATGTATATTATACCAACCGAACCATAAACCACATGAAAATATGTATTTTAAAAAGTTCCAATTAAAAACCAAGCCCAAAGATTGAATTGCCAACCATTTAGTTGGGAAATGAAACGATTTCATAAAATTCAATTGGAACATGATCATTCGGCGAAATGACTTTATGCGAAAAATTGGTTGCGATGTAATATTCGTACAAACAATTTTCGGAGATGATTTAGAGAACCCATTTAAATGAAGGATAAATTGGACGTAATTTAGCGAAAAGGCTCCAAACTATGAAATTTGTCATTAAAATAATAAATGACTTTCCTTTTAACATAAGATTGAAACTGAATTGACAGATTTTTGTGGCCTGGATATAATATATCCAATTAATAAAAATAAAATAAAAAATGTGTAAATTTTATTTGATAAATGTGATCTATTATCGATACCAATGATATGGTAAAATTTATTGTACCGGTGAAAAAGTAACCCTGTATGGGCGGATTTTTATTTTGTTGTAGTTTATTAAAATTTTCCAAATTTGGACTTTTTTACATTTTTTCTACTCAGGATCACGAGCTCTTTCGATCCTGATAGAAACAAAAATGTATCCCAAAAAAATTCCATTGAGTTACCATTTTTCATACACTTTCTTCGACCGTAACTCAGTGGAAGACAAAAAAAAAATATGGAATTCTTGGGACACTTTTTTTCTGCTAATGAGGATCGAAAGAAATAATCGAAAAAATATGAAAATGTTAGGATATGGAAAATTTGAAAAAACTACAACAAATTAAAAATCCGCCCGTTTAGGGTGTCCTCGGAGATTTCGGTCACGTCTTTGTAGTTGACTGTACATAAGCTTCGAGAAACCCATTGGTACGGGCCTCCACACTTTACCGCTCACTTACCTGCTATTTCAAGTAAAAAACCAAACGTGAAAATCGATGTGCATTTCCTATGCAAGTAGGTCATACGGCGTTTTAGATACCTACTGCCAACGAAGTATTTATTTATTTATTTATTTATTTAAACTTTATTGCACAATATAAAAGAGTACAAATGGCGAACTTAACGCCTTAAGGCATTCTCTACCAGTCAACCATTGGGCTAAACAGAAAGCTTTGGTTTGGTGCAGGATTTAAACTTTAGTGATATTGATTCTTTAATCAAGTCAATTATTATTTTATATAAATAAAATACTTGTACTTACACAAATACAAAATTTAAATACATATTATATAACATAGACATATTTACATACATACATATACATATATATATATATATTGGCGTCTCCTCTGTTATTATAGTAAGAGTAGGGTTTAGGGTGCAATGAATGAGACAATTACCAACTTCGTATTTGAGCACTGGTTTATTCTTCACCAATTCGCAATATTAAAACATCAATCTTAAAATAACACAGCGTATAAGACTACGTCTGCAACTGACCATTTCGATGACAAGAATGCCCCCACCGACCATCAGTCAGGTTACTTATAGGACTTAGAGGGTCCGGGCGGGTGCAGGTGGCGTGACGTCATAGTGGCGTGATCGCCTGATCGGTCAGGTCAGGTGCAGCTGTTGTTTTTGTACATTGATTACTACTGGATATTTTTCACATTTTAGATTCTAAATGATGACGCCGCCGTCACGGCCATACTGACATACGCACGTCCTCGTGCGTGCAGCTTTACAACAAAGCATATCAGAATCGAAAGAATGACTTTAACTGTTCGATCATCCTGACTGATAAATTATCTTGGCTTGATACCACAAATGATAAATCAGGTTAGCCTGGCCCGAACGTCAGGACTAGCCTCTTAGATCCTGCTGCATGACACTGGAGGAGTCACTTCTTCTTTACCTGCTAGTCCGGGCATTGTTCTTTTTTCCCCTTTAGCGGAGTTATTGGTCCGGTGTCCTTCAATCAAAACGTACCTTTTCCTTGGCTAGTCCGGACATTATTGTTTTTGTCCCTTTAGCGAAATGATTGGTCCGACCCGACATCTTTCAATCAACATATACTCATCTTTATTGGCTAGACCGGACACTAATACTTTGTCCCTTTAGCGTGCTTAAAACTGATTGGTCCGGCATAGCCCTTCAATCATATTTTGTACTCCCTTTTTTGGTTTTATTCCATTTAATTTTTCTTTTGGAAAGCTACTATCTCTCAACAATATGCTGTCATTATCATTAACATTTGGCAAATGGTTATAGTGACAAAACGAATCAAACTATTGTCAATGTGACACACCGCCGTCACGTCATCATGACTAATTGACTATAATTTTCATTTTTTTTTATTAACACTTTTTTTTTTAATATCTAGTACAATGTTGATTCTATGTTGATTCTAGACCGCTTACGTAACTTTTTGTTTTTACTATTTTTTTTGTTGTTTTTTTATTATTTACTTTTATGTTTCTATTTTTTTTTATCATTATTTTTTAAATCCGCATTTCCCTCAGCGTGACCATTTATTCTCCTTATACATGTTTATTGTAATAAGACATAAGTCAATGTTTTTTTTATAGACTATCTAGATTTTTTTTTGACATAGCAATGTTGTAAACCAAATTCAAATATGACCTCAATTTTAAACCGGCAATTTACATCGAACAATAACACTTTTCACGCTTTTGTCATTGCTCAGAAATTTGTTTTGAGTTGACCAAATGAAATATTTTATCGTTCTATTTCCATAATTCCTGCCACCTGTCTTAGCTATGTTGTAGCGGCTGCACTTTTAACACATTTCTTGTAGACACAACATTCAATTTCAATTTAATTTCATTACCATTGCAAACATATGAAATAAACAACCAAAAATGTTTCTTCCAAATGTTCCACAAACAGGCCATAGATTAAACATAAATTTTGATTTATTCGAATTGCATTTGGAATATTTTTTTGCCAACCCGCGATTCTTCAAATTTTCTCGCGCTCACTTTACGCTCAATATTCCCAGAAAGTCAAGAAAATGTTTTTTTGTATGGAACATGTACGTTGTATTTGCTGAACATCTGAACGACTCTCTGATATTTAGAGTGTAAGTACCTAAGATTTTTTTTTCTTTACTTTTGGGATGTTTTGAAACCAATAAAGGACTTTCATTTTTTTTTAAGTTTTTTTTTTAACCCAGGTATTTTACTATGCACTAGATTACTAACTGACCAGATCAAAGAGTGAGGTAAGATAAGCAGCAATTTTGTTGACTTACTTCGATCGATTTCACTGCATAATATTCTTTGATGATATATGGTATGTGATATTTCTGACCACGTGAGCGTAATTTTAAGATAATATTGATTTCAGGGGCACAACGTTGGTCGCCAGTTCTTGTGTTTTTTTTTTTGCTGATGTGTTGGTATATTTCCTTTAAAACGATATTTAGTCACGATTGCAAGCTCGCCGTCAAGCGATAGATGCTAGAATATAGAACTTCACTTTTTTTTTTTAGGGAAGTTAGAACAAAAGTCGTTGTGTCAATTTTTTTGTATCAACTGATGCAGTTTTCTGTGAATATCAACTATCTATGTCATCAAAGTAACACTAAAGTCGAATTACAGGACTAAAGTTTTAACATTCCTACAAGGCCCTTAAAGGCTGCCACCCAAATTTGTTTCAAATTGTGACATCACGGTTGCCAATCAGTGATAAGTTTACTATGGGAGAACAAGAAAATTGCTATTTTAACTGGGAACTAATAACTTCAATATGAATGTTGTACAAGTTTTTTTTTTTAAACTACAGAGTGAACGGCGAATTTTTTTTTGTAGATTTAACTACACTATGTCACAAAAATTAACACTAAGAATCAACACTATTGCACAGTAATACCAGCGTAAATAATAAATTGAAAAAGGTCATGAGCTTATCCTGACCTAGAGGTCGTGTAAAATTATTCACCAATAGACAGCATGTCTCAAACTCTATAATTTTCACAATTCATTAATTGCAATTCTCATTTACATTTTTTTGTGCAACGAAAATGACAACACTTCAACGCTCATTAGCAGTGAACTTCTGACGCCGTAACTTAATCACATTGTTATCGTGTTAAATTATTATTACTATTTGTCTATTATCATGTGCTGAAAACATGGAAATCCAAGAAATTGGCAGACGCTTTTTATTATATTCAAAGTCAATTAGTTAATCAAATTAAACATACTTTAATGCCGACCTGTGCCAAGTTATAGGCACACCTCATTTTAAAAATCAAAGTGTCCTCAATAAAGGTTGTTAGTTTTTATTTTTGCCTGTTGTCAACTTTTCTAGGTAAAGGATGTCAACGAATAAGTGCCTTTGATCAAGATTGCCAACAATAATGAGACATTTTTCTATCATGTTTTACGTAAAATTTTGATATGCTATGTGATATGTAGCACTCCAAACGAGGCTTTGAAAAAGAAAAATATTACCCAACTTTAGGTACTTTAACTGTAATGGTATTTTTTTTTATATTTTTGAAATTTAAAAATCGCTTTCATGATTTATTAAAGTTGTTTTTTGCAGTTAAGCTATTGATACCGCCCTTCTAAGGAAGTTAAATCACTATATTATATTGTAATCAGTAAATCTTGTAATTTTCGACCATAACTTAATGACAAAAGTGTTTTACGACTACCACTTACAACTGCTAAAGTTTCAAACTGATACGAGTGACATGTGACAACAGATTTCAGCGTTTGTAATTTTTATAGGTAGGTACCCGGTTCATACATTTTTTATTTTGCTTAATTTTTTAGACATTTAGTCTTAAATACTTCTTCAGGAGACTTTAAATTTAGACTACTTTGTTGTCATTTTCATGATAACGCAGAATTTAAATAAAAATCGTACTTTAGATAGTAATTTATTGATGTCGATGGGCACTGAACTCTGACGCCGTCAACGCGTCATATGTGTGAGCAAGTATTTTAGCGTCAAGTCTTAGGGAAGTGTTAAAGGGCTCTCTTTTTTTTATTAAGCCAAAAGATATTTAATTGGTATTGGCTTGTGTTTTTTTTTTAGTATTTTTTTTTTGTTTTAATTAGTTCAGTCTTTGTGAACTTTAAACCAGAAGCTATATGTTCCTAAAAAAAAATCCGGATCATTTATCAATTTGGCCACTAATCCATGCCATTTATCAATTTGGTAACTATTCAAAGGCAAAGGGCACCTATTGGGTCTTATATTATAATCGCACATACGCATTGCGATTTCAGCGTTTTTTTTTTATTACTAGCTACATGGGTCTAGTAAGAGATTAGATTCAGTTGGAAATAACCAAGAGATAAGTAACCAATCAAATTGATTTAATTTCTCCGATTGTACTTATTCACGTGTTTGGGTGTTTATCGATAAAGTTGCTGACATTTTTTTTTTCACGACGTTGACGATTTGTTTCTTATCTCGTTAAGTTTTTGTCAATTGACCAACTATCAAACAAATTATTGTTTATTTAACAATTATTACGCATCAATGTCTCAGAAAAAGTTATAGGTACCGGAAATTGGGACACAAATTCCTACTTATGTTCTCATTATGATGTGACGCATCGTGATCGGTAAAATCGAATGATAAATCATGTACTATATTGTACGTGCAGATTGTTAATTACGGGATTATTAAGATACTTCTCAAAACTGCTTGTTCAAAAAATGACTCACCATTATTGCAATTCATAAGACTGCTTAGTCACAATTATATTCTACACCAGGCTCAAAGAGCCATGCAAAGCAGTTAAAATTATCACTTGTTTGCTGGTATTTGCGGTAGGTATTGTTGCCCGTAGCTGAAGTTCCATCTTCCTTTCGTTTCTTGTACCGCATAGGACAGAAAGTAGCGTCGTGGTTGATGTAGTTGCACACGAAGCAGGGAACAGTAGATTTAGGTTGGTTTGTTTTTGTTCAAACGGCCGTCATAATCTTCACCACGGTGACCAATTTCTTCGCATAATTTGCAATTCTCTCGAAACTACTGTATCGATGTACGTAGTTTTATTGATGAAACTCCTGGGATCACTCTCTTTATAGGTGGCTTCCACATTCCTTAGTTTAGGTGTGAAACCGCGGAGAAAATTCTCTTGATCGATTCTGGTATGTTCGGATCCGATGGCATCATCTTTGACAGAGAATGGGCGAAAATACTACTCGTAGCTACAGCTTTCTACTGCATCCAATCTAACCGAATAGGCCAACATTTAAGCGAATGTAGACTTGATTTGATAGCGAATTTGGGTTCGGCACTTCTGATATTGGCGTCTCCTCTGTTATTATAGTAAGAGTAGGGTTTAGGGTGCAATGAATGAGACAATTACCAACTTCGTATTTGAGCACTGGTTTATTCTTCACCAATTCGCAATATTAAAACATCAATCTTAAAATAACACAGCGTATAAGACTACGTCTGCAACTGACCATTTCGATGACAAGAATGCCCCCACCGACCATCAGTCAGGTTACTTATAGGACTTAGAGGGTCCGGGCGGGTGCAGGTGGCGTGACGTCATAGTGGCGTGATCGCCTGATCGGTCAGGTCAGGTGCAGCTGTTGTTTTGTACATTGATTACTACTGGATATTTTTCACATTTTAGATTCTAAATGATGACGCCGCCGTCATATATATATATCTGTACCTGGTGCGAGACAAGACACAACACTTAGTCGCGAATATTTTCGAACAAATGCTTACGCAACATATTTTTAAATGAAATTTTGCATTGAGCTTGTCTGATGGACAGAGGGAGAGCATTCCACAGCCGAATTGCCTGGCAGGTGAATGAGTTGGACATGAATCCAGTATTAAGTAAGTATTGGGGCATTCCACGAGAATGTCACTTATAAAATGGTTTTGACATTATATAAGCCTCCGTAGTGAGTGAGGTTGCCAACCGTACTATATTATATTATGCAGTATTGTACTACATTGCGATTCTCTGTACTATAAGTATACCTCTACTCAGTGAAAAGTAGTCTTATATAAAGACTTGTCAAAGAGTACTACATTTTTTTTACAATGTATTTCGTATATTTTGAAAATACTATTAATCTCAAAAATTGTTTACAACCTAGTAGTGATCCTGTCTACGATGCTAGGGGTCTCAGGTGGCTGTCTATGTGTTTGAATATCTATATTTATGTATCTATCTATTACGTATATCGTCGCTTGGTTTGGTACCCAGTGTATCCATATCACAAGTCTTAATTGAGCTTACCGTGGAACTAGGTAAATTTGCATAAGATGTCCCAAGATATTTATTTATTTATGATAGTTTTAGATGAATTATCAAAAGCTTGGACCGATTGAAGATTAAAAGTGTGTTTTTATGGCTGACTTTTAATATATCTAGCGCGGTCCTATAGGCTTATGATGGTGTTTATCAATTGTCGTCTTCTTGATAATCTATTCGTATATACTAAAATCAAAATAGTAATCATCGAGAAAATACTGTCAATTTCTTATTCAAGTCACGAAACCATAGTGATTTGTTAGCATTTTTAAAAGAAATAGTTACAAAATTTCGCGTAGAATACCCCCAATTGAACTTCCAGTCAGTAATCGCAAGTCAACATGTTTATGTTTCATATTTTGTCTGCTTTCTGCTTCGAAGAAACTTGTTGCATTCCACTTTAAGGAATATTTTTGTTACTATTCAGATAAGTGTATGGCACTTTATTAATTCGTTTGGAAAGTGATGAATTTTAAGAATTCAGAGCTAAATTAAGCCCTAGAACGCCGTTTCGTCTTTAATTATTTTAGCTACTCAGTACAACCGATCAAAAATTAAATGACATGCAAACATTTACTATATTTACTGATTATTACGGACTCAGTCAAAGAATATGGGTTCGGGTATACAATTTCATAGAAAATACTGGAAACACGCTGATTTCAAATATATTTTTAAAAAGTTTACAGGGTTTGCAGAATCATATTGAATATCCAATTGTATTGGATTTTTCCTGATTATTTTCATGGAATCCAAAAAATATGTAATTTTATAGTCAGATTTGGGTATTTCTCATTTAGACTTGTGAGTTGTCACAGCCATGTACTGAAAGTTAATGTTACCTAAACTTAATTTTCTATATTTTTATATATGAACAGAAAACTAGACGCAGGGGGCAAAATGCTGGACTTCCTGGAAACCCTTCACTTTCGAACATTTCTCTCACCTCTACGAACAAATAAAACACGGAAGCCGCACGCCATACTAAATTGCCTTTCAAAAACGGTCCTGGATTTTAGTTGACAAGTGTTCTCTCCAATGCAAGCCCTCTTCAATGCATCACGGACATCACGGTTATGAATTTCAATATCAACCTATAAAAACTTAAACCGCCATTTATGAATAGTTGTCATTGATCCATCAAAGTTCTGATTGGCTATATTCTATAAACATGTCAAATGTTTCGCCGAAATATGCACGGTGTTAAGAAAAGCGCTATGTCTTGCCCATCTTGGCACAATTGAACAAATGGTTTTGGGGGCATTTTTGAGCTGGCGTTAGATATCCATGTTATATTTGGTTGCAGGCTCACCTGAATAATTCTTCTAATGTAGGAAGTAAGAAGGTATACACATTTAGAGATTTTGGTTGTTGAACGGAGTATACCATAATTTGTATGACTTTTCGTAAGACAATGTACACTTAGCTGTGTACATTTTTTTTTGCAATCGACCATATAAATAAACCATGCGTTAATAATGTTGTCACTTTCTATGCAAGTAGGTCAGAGCTCTTAAGAACGATACTGCGGACGAGGTGGAAATATGAGCGTCCGCTTTAGTGGAAACGGCTCGAACAGGACTTAAGGGTACCTATAATCTAGGACATAAAGAGGGGCCTACTGATCTAGCACTTCAATATGTTATTACTGACTTGGCCGTGTGGTGACGGTAGTAAGAATACATTTGTCACCAGTGTCACCAGCCCAACTCTTCCCGCGGGTGTCGCAAGAGTCGACTAAGGGATTGAAGTGTCATTGACCATTTTTTGATAGAAGATTGATGATGGGCAGCGTCATCATCATAGTGGACACATTACTGCGATCACCAATCTGCTTGATAATGGACCTCCTAATGCGTCTATAAGTTAATAGGAGAGGCCTACGTCCAGCAGCGGACTGAGATAGCCTGATGACGAAATAAGACAATTAATGGTATAAAAACTGTAGGTACTTCGCTGCGACCAGATTATTATATAACATGGACGTCTAATGCCAGCTAAAAAAACCGGGCAAGTGCGAGTCGGACTCGCGCGCGAAGGGTTCCGTACCATTATAAATTTATTATTAACAAAATACAGTTAAATCAACCTACCTCAAAAACTATAGGAGATAATTTAATCAAACCAAAAATCGTTGATATAGTTTATTAATGTGCATAACTTATATTTTTTTTAGAATTTTATATCGCGTAGTTTAAAAAATAAAGGGGGGGACACATTTTTCAGACTTTGGGAGCTGATATCTCGAAAACGATTTGCTTAAATAAAAATGAGACGTATCAACCTTCGTATCATTTTCAAAGACCTTTCTATTAATACCCCACACGCTTATATACAACTAAAAAAATGTTTCTTTCCTTCAGTTACATGTTGGGTGGGGGCCCACCCCAATGTTTTTTTTTACAATTTAGTATCATAATCCTGTAGCGGTTTATACAACACATATCCTTACCAAAGTTCGTTACTGTAGCATTTATGGTTTCCGAGTTAATCTGCTGTGACAGACGGACAGACGGACAGACGGACATGACGAATCTATAAGGGTTCCGTTTTTGCCATTTTGGCTACGGAACCCTAAAAATTCAATCAATTGTTCAATTGTGCCAATATGGGCAAGACATAGGGCTTTTCTTAACTCCACGCATATTTCAGCGCAACATCTTTGACAAATGTTTATAGAAAATAGCCAATCAAAACTTTGACGGACCAATAACAGCTATTTTTAAATGGCGGTTTAAGTTTTTATAGGTTGACATTGAAATATATTATCATTACCGTGATGCATTGAAGAGGGGGTGACACTTGTCAGCTAAAATTCAGGACTGTTTTTGAAAGGCAATTTAATATGGTGTGCGGCTTGCATGTTTTATTTGTTCGTAGTTACATCGTGTTTTGGGTTCATATTTATAAATTGAAATTCATATCTTACCTTGACACGCATCGAACTCCAAACTAAAGTACAGGATTAACAAACCCCTGCAAAGGGACTCCGGGCACACACAATCCGATTGTACCTTTGTGTTATTAAAGGGACAAATTAGATTCTGGACAATCAGGGACGGGGTATTTGGTATTAGTGACCGAAGAGTTGAGGTGCTTAAAATTATGTGAATTTGCAGTAAACGTGGAAAAATCTATGCTATTATGACTTACTTTTTAAAGCTTCTTTATTTTCAAAACTGTATAATTTATATACATACCTACATTAAACTAACCTAGCCATAGATTAACTAATCTTCTTAACCTAACCTGTATCTAAGATTGGCCTTTGTGGCTTTGTACCGAGGATGCTGGCGACCTTTCCTCGCTGTATCGCAATACTGATATTACTGATGCGTTGTGCGAGGAAGTCGCCAACTCTTCGGTCTTTAGTTATGACTTACAATGTTCGTATTAAACAGGAATTGAATTTATTTTGTTATTTCTCTTTTTCACCATTTTTTTTCAAAGTTCTCATTGAGAATGTTTCCATGAGAACTAATAAAAAAAGTGTTATGAAGAACATTGTATTTCATAATGGCGTAAATAAGGCATAAAATATACCTTAAAAGCCATGTATATACAACGGTTTTGGCGTAAGTAGAATGCTTGTAAAATTTATTGCCGAGAACATTCTCTACAGAAGTTTTGCAACTTATGAAATTCCTTCTCGGTACATTGCTGGTATAAATATCCCGTTTTAACTCATACTAATAACAATTAGTTATTAACAAATTGACGTCCTTTGCATCACGAATGTTAAAATATCAGTATTGTACAATACTGCCGTGTGATGACGGCAGTAAGAATACATTTGTCACCACCCCAACTCCTAAGAGTCGACTAAGGGATTGAATTGTCACTGACCATTCTACAAGATTGATGATGGGCAGCAGCGTCATCATAGTGGACACATCACTGCGATCGCCAATCCGCTTGCCCAAATGCCCAGCGTGGCCATTATGGGTATTTACCTCCTAATGCGTTGTTTACTCATAGTTAATAAGAGAGGTCTACGTCCAGCAGTGGACTATCATAGGCTGATAATGATGATGATGATTAACAAATCGACGTCCTTTGCATCACGAATGTTACAATATCAGTATTGTACAGTCGACGTCAAAGATATCATTACGGTTTAGGTGCCAAAAATATATTTACAGGACTTTATTGCCTTAACATTAAGGTCGTGTAAATATATTTTTGGCACCTAAACCGTAATGATATCTATCTTTGACGTCAACTGTACAATACGAATTCTTAATTTGATTGTATCTGCAAAATGCTCTGCTACCTTTTAATCCTGTAAAACTGTCAATGGCTTCAACAAATTAAGTCATCAATTTAATCCGGTTTCGTTATTCTGTTTGTGAGATCAGATCAAAGGGAATTTTGTTTTATACGAGTTGACAATGAAATAAAGCACCTTTTCATCCATTTATTGTTTTCTGAGAAGTACGTTTGATAAAGCACTTAAATAATCTGTAGGTACTTAGGATAGGGTGGGTGCCCTTTGTACATTTCTTACGTAGGAAAGACCAGTACAACTATGGTCGAAATTGGACGTAATTATCCTTTTGCATAATTACGTCCAATTTAGACCATAGTAGTACAGGTCTTTCCTACGTAAGAACCAATCCACACGAATCTGTCATTTTAAAGAATGGCTTTGTGTCTTGTGATTTAAAGTGTTAATAGGGATGATGACTGTAGTTAAAATTAAATGACATTATGCACGACATAATACACGAAGAAATTATTACTAAGACGTAGATTGCAGTAATTTTTGTACAGGACTTATATTTAATAAATTGAAAAGAACCTAAAAGAGTAGGTCATTTGGCAGTACTCATACGTGACGTCACTTTTGAGTATTTCATATAAAATTCCATAGTGGTGATCGTTTTGACAGTTCGAAAAAAGATGCTGATTTGACTTGCCAGTCATCATGCCTATTAGAATGAAAAATTCATGTGGGTTGGTTCCCTTTTGCATAATTACTTCCAATTACAGGTGTACATTTTTACGTTAGCAGTAGAGACGGATTTAATATACTAAAGAGAGATAAAGAGACAAAAAGATGTATTTATTTGCAAAAAAATTAGTAAACAGTAATTAGAATGCGTACATTTCACTTGATGAAGTTGACTACAATGAAGGTTTTTAATTTCACGCCAATTGGGTGTCCCTAAAAAGAAAAAGCTCGTAAGCGCAATATTAAACGCAAGTACAGTCGACGTCATAATTTTCGTTACGGTTGAGGCGCCAAAAATATATTTACACGAGTTTAATGTCAAGGCAATAAAGTCGTGTAAATACGCGTTTAAATTGCGGTATTTTATAATATCTACCGCACCATTTACCTTTTCAACTTGTCTCTTATAAATTACATTGAACTCGTTGGAATCTATACTCATTTTTTCCTTTGAAGCTGCAGAACCCTGCAAATTGCGTCTGGTTCCCATCATTTGATTACTTGAAACAGAATCGGTAACGACATTTTCAGAGAAATGATGTTAAAGGAGCATACATCTTTCATCTTAACGAAGCTGACGTTACCATTTTAGCTATTCCCATTGTTAATATGCAGAGTGACGTTAAATTTATGTTATCAGCAGTGTACATCCATTTAGTTACTGAGATCTAAGATCGAACTTTTGAGAGTTATAGATTAACCCTTATTAATTCTCATAAATTATTTAAAAGTCATAATTTTTCCGATAAACTTAACGTCATATACAGTGTGTTTCCATGACCCGGGCTTTTACGAAAATGGTTAATAGTTATACGCATTACTAGCAATCGTTTTCAAGTATTAACATTTGACAAATATTGAAATTGACCGTATTATTAATTTTATTTCCTCCGAACGATCAATGTAACGCGTGTACTGCTTAATTTTCAAACGTTGTAGTAGCTGCGATCTGTCATTGTCAAGTGCGAATTAAAGATAAATTTTGAAGTACATTGCTTCTCAATTAACTTTTCTAAGGAAGTTAATAAAATTACTTTTAAAATTAGCATTTTGGATCGAATAATGTTCACGGTTTGGCTAAAAATCTGCAGCGCATTCCACGGTTTCAATAAAAGCCAGTATCATTTTAACATACTGTATATAAGGCTCATTTCTAAACTGTCAAATGGTCGTTATTAGAAATCGACAACTACCAGGTCAGTTCAAATCCGGTTTGAAGGACCAATTTTCTGTGTGTGACAATTTGAATGGCTGGCCGTGCTCCACATAAAAAAAACTCACTTGCAATGCAAATTATTTATTAAAATGTTATCAACTCAACTACTTCATTTCTTTACAACTTTTTTCCATCTTCCTTTTTCAATCGTTTTTAATTCAATTGCTTTTTTTGTCATAGACAGTAAAAAAATATATAATATTACCAAATTCTTTGTATACATAAAAATACTAAGATGCCTATTATAAATTACGGTCTTACAACTTTTCTTTTTTTCTTGTCTTACACTGAAGCTTAACCTCCTGCCGCCCACATAATAAAATTCGCCAGTGAATTTTGAATTAATTGTGAAGGAAATAAAATATAATTTTCACTTCTCATGCTCAAAAAGTGCACGTTTATGTCGTGCGTAGACGACATAAAATCGCATTTCATGTTCTAGAGCATAAAAGTAAAATTGTTTTCTAAGGCTAAGATGGGTAAGGTAATCGGTCCCAACAGCCAAACAGTTAAAACATATTGCACAATTTTATTGATCAATAAAATAGTATAGCTGACAAAATTTATTATATTTTTTTATTTAATATTAGAATTCTGTATTTTCTGTCATTAAATTCAGTAAACCACATAAAATAGATATCGATTATCGTTCAAAAATGCTCCGAAATGTTTGACTTGGCAGAAAACCGAGCATATGAAGCCTAATCCCAGGTTTAAATATTTTAAAAAATAATAAAAAAATTAGTTGGTGGGTATTGGTTGTATATTTTTTCTTCTTTCGCTTTACGACAACTTAGTTGTGTAAATTGAAGTGAAAAATGTATTTTACTATTTTACTTTCCTCGCAAACGAAGTGAAAAGTAGAGTGTACAACACGGGCATAAATGTCAATTTTTATCCTCGTCTACTATTTTGGTCTTCGCTTCGCTCAGGCCAAAAAATTACCTCGGTTAAAAATGGATCACTTTATGCACTTGTTGTACAATCTACTATTCTTTTAATATATTATGTCTTTGGGCGACAGGATTAGTATTGTTAAACTAGCAGTTTGCATTGACCAAAGTAAAAAAAATGGCATGCGAGTGGAGGTCACGCATACAACATGTAATGTAAATAAATAATTAATTTATTTATTTAATCTTCATTGCACATTAAATAATGTACAAATGGCGGACTTAATGCCATAAGGCGTTCTCCACCAGTCAACCATTAGGCCAAACAGAAACTTAAAAGTATTGATGCTGTGAAAGACACAAGAAAATTAAACAGCAAACAAAAAATACTACAGGTTAGTAAATATGAATACATGATAAAAAATGCAAATGTATACAATTTTCATATATTTAAATACATACAAAGAATATAATATACATACATACCATAAGTACCCGCTACTAAACTACTACGAATCCTATTTACGAGACTCTTCCAATAAATGCTTACGCAACTGACGCTTGAACACGTCCTTGGTGATGGTCTGAATTATCACCAAATAAAAAAAAAACGACTTCAACCGATTTCTACAAGATCTCATCAGATCACAACTTGGTGTCACCGGGACTTAAAATCTTTAGATAAAAAAAATCGATTCACGGTTTTCGGGGATATCGATATTACGTAAATGCAAAAAAAAATAATTAGTTACAGTACCTATCCATAATTATGAAAGTTATTTCATGAACTTAAACTTAAAACTTATTAAACGCTGGGACATCATATCTCATTGTTTGTAATTGTTAATTGGAATAAGTTTTAATTGGGCAGCTTTCCAATGATTCTTACAATAAGCCTTTCCTAATTGGTCATTCATTAAAGATCAAAAAGAATTTTAAATATTCAATACACAAATCAGTGCCAATAAACGAGACCTAAAAAAATCCTTCGTACAATACGGCGATGGTGTCGAGTTTATAAATAAATCGAGTTTATAATGTCAGCCTCCGTAGCCTAGTTGGTAGTGACCCTGCCTACGAAGCTGGAGGTTCCGGGTTCGAATCCCGGCGAGGGCATTCTTTGTGTATTTATTTATCACAAATGTTTGTTCCTTGGTCATGGCTGTCTATGTATTTAAGTATCTATATGTATCTATCTATTATATATATCGTCGCCTTGTACCCACATTACAAGCCTTAATTGAGCTTACCGTGGGACTAGGTCGATTTGTGTAAGATGTCCCAAGATATTTATTTTATTTATTTTATTTATTATTTAATAAATATCCTGCACAAATCGACCTAAAAACACGGGAAGCTCAATTAAACTTACCAAACGACGGCATATATAATGTATAAATACATCATCATCATCATCACCATCATATCAGCCGAAAGACGTCCACTGCTGAACATATGCCTCCCCCAAGATTGCCACAATGACCGGTCCTGCGCCACCCGCATCCAGCGGACTCCTGCGACCTTCGCCAGGTCATCAGTTCACCTTGTGGGGGCCTACCCACGCTACGCCTTCCGGTACGTGGCCGCCACTCAAGAACCTTCCCGCCCCAACGGCCATCGGTTCTACGCGCAATGTGCCCCGCCCACTGCCACTTCAGTTTAGCGATTCGGAGTGCTATTTCGGTTACTTTGGTTCTGCTGCGGATGGTCGCATAAATACATACCTCTAGATATTTGAATATAGACACATTATAAACATCCATGACCAAGGAACAAATATTTGTGATAAATAAATTCACAAATAATGCCCTCGCCTGGATTCAAACCCGGAACTTCCAGCTTCCTAGGCAGGGTCATTGTGAACTGGGCTACGGAGGCTAACACCGACCACCGTCACTGGTTCTACGGCTTATTAATAACAAAAAATTCAGAGAAAACTTAAAAAGAACGCGTAAACCTCTATAGGGAATTCTCGTATTGAATAATTGAACACGGATAATAGAAAAAGATTTTACCTTAAGCCGGGGTTTTCGGATTTCTCCTTGGATTTTAATATACATTTTGCTCTTGTTTAAATGTATAGTAAATGGATATACCTACGTAAGTACTATTAGTCTGTAGAATCTTGCAACCTAAATGGTCGCGCACCGTGCGGTTTCAGAGGAACTTCCTCCCGCGGACGGTCCGTCAGTGGACTGAGCTCCCTGCCGAGGTTTTCCCGTTGGACTACAGTATGGGTTCTTCAAAAGAGGAGTGTAAAAGTTTTTATTGGGTCGGCAATGCGCATGTGACACCCCTGGGGTTGCAGGCGCCCATAGGCTACGGTGACTGCTTTCCATCAGGCGGGCCGACGTGGTATAAAAAAAAATCTAAAATAAATGTATACAAACCTATTCACGCATTTTTGTTTATTAAGGATTACCAAGAGAACTACAAATACATTTACATTAATTCATGGCGGCTGATGCTTATCCAATTATTGGTAACCACAACTTAAATAATTATACAGGGTGCTCGCGAGGAAACCGAAAGATTTTAATGCTGGATTCCTGACCATATTTATTATTATTATTATTATTATTTATTATAGGCGAGCAGCTTTTAGCTGATGTGCCTATGTCACACAGTGTCAAAAAAAAAAAAAAAGTTAATATATAGTTCAAGTTGGTAAATTTCACAAAAGTCACTTCACATCACAGAGCTCGAATAAATTATTAGTCCAATTTATTGTCCAAAAGCCATTTGTCAAGTCGGTTTTTAAAAGCATTAACTAAGGGAGCAGTGACCACACTGTCCGGTAAGCTATTCCAAGCCACCACAACACGGTTAGACAGCGAGTGGTATGCAGCTTTAGTGTTAGTGGAAGTACGGACAATTTTTAGGCTGTGACCTCGGGTATCGCGGCTGACTGTTCTCATACAGACTATGTTGTGAATGTCGGGGGATTTAGTCTTTAATGTAATATAAAATTTCCTGGATTCGGCTTAGTTTTAGAGATAAACTAAACAACCTTTTTTCGAAATAAGTTTTTCGACGTAACTCGTCATTTAACTTCTTTTTGATTACAATGCTACCACAATTGTGTTCTAATATTACCACACCTTTTGCCTGACAATCAAAAAATACGAATAGACTTGACAAAATACCTGTACCTAATAAAAAGTACTGGAAATGTTAAAAAGTATTCAAAAAGTCTAGAAAAAAGAAAAAAATAAATTTTTTTTGGTGGAATTGACATTAGGTCTCATCACATTTTTTGTTTATTTTGATGTCTAGAATGCATAGTTAAAATTTTTCGGAATGCTCGCGAGCATCCTGTATGTATGTATTTTACGAACATGCGGTAAGATTAAACTTATACTTATACACAATTTTAGAACACAATCTTGGTTATATTACCAACTGAAAACCTTAAACGTTGACTTTTTTATTTTCTAATGGCGAACAGTACGTAGAAATGTTTCCAGTAACAGTCTTCTACAGAAAGCATCAGTTTTTCAAAAACAAGGTAATCTTGATAGCAAATAGAACAACAAACTAAAAGTTGACATCAAAATCATGGCCCAAGTAAAAGCACGTCTTGTAATATGGCCTACTAATTGCCACCAAAAAAGCTTTGAATAATGAATACCGCTCGAGCGATGTTTTCATTTTTTCCAACAGCGTCATTATTTGCGGAGGCCAAGTGTCATTCCGGCTAGGGTTGTTAAAAGCTTGTAGCTGGGACACTTGTTCTGGACTGAATTGTCGTTAAGTTTTGTTGAAACTAATAAGTTGTTCCAATTAGGGTTTAGGGTGTTTACGGGACACTTTGGGGTCAAAACTCTTTTGGCCAAAATGGGTCTTTCTGACAGCGTAGACTGTAGAATGTGTGCGAAGAAGAGGAGACAATGAAACACTTGATGTGCGAATGTCATGCCCTCGCCAGACAAAGGATGAAAGACTTGGGAACCGGCAATCTCGAACCGAAGGAGGTCAAAACGCTACCACTAGGGTCCATCCTCAAACAAATTGAGTTGATAGATCAATCCCTGGGGTAGGCAAAACAGGGGGCAATTACACAAAAGATCCCAATGGGTCGAAGTGTATCCGTAAGGGCCCCACCAATAAGATAAGATAAGGGTTTTCTCGAAAACATATGCCACTAGTTGATGCCACTTAGCTGTATCTATATTTATGTCAATGTTCGTCACAAAGTACATACCTACTTAGTCTTCGATCCATTTTTTGTATTTTTTTAAGACAGAATTTTCTGCTCTACACAATGACGAGGAGGCTAGAACGCCTGTTTTTTTTTTATTTGCCAATTTACGGGTTAAGAGAAGAGGTGATTATGAAATTACAGTTAAGTATTAGTATGTTTTGCGATTAGTGCACATACCTTATAATATAGTAGCAAAACAGTGTAGGAAGTGACAATGATACTTTTAATATAATGTGAAACCGTGGAGTCACGGGACAGGCTCTGCCTAGTGTGATCCACCAAAATGTAATTATTAATGACTGTTTTTAAAAATAAAATTTTACTTTACTTTACTTTACAACCCTAGCTAAAGAACGGCCACGATTATAAGTATAACTTAGCGGTCCCTGGCCTCTCGGCTGCTCCCAAATTACAGAATGCCTGCTTATTGTTTACTTACTTCGAGTTTTCTAATTAGGGGAAGCTGGGGTAAGGTTGGATTCGGTAAGAGGGCGAGTTAGTTTGACTTGATAATGAGTATAAACATAAACAGTGGTTTCTAAGGTTGTCAGCGATCTGCTGGCCTAGCCAATATGCCATGCAATCGTATATTCATCATCATCATCATCAGCCTATGGTAGTCCACTGCTGGACGTAGGCCTCTCCTATTAACTATGCGTATAAAAGCATTAGGAGGAAAATACCCATAATCGCCACGCTGGGTAAGCGGATTTGCGATCGTAGCAATGTGTCCACTATGATGACGCTGCTGCCCATCATCAATCTTTTATCAAATAATGGTCAGTGACACTTCAATCCCTTAGTCAACTCTTACGACACCCGCAGGAGGAGTTGGGGTGGTGACAAATGTATCCTTATTGCCGTCACCACACGGCTGATTGTATATTATCAAACCGGCATCAGAAGGGGATTGGAAAGTACTGGTTGACACAACAAATGACACAACATTTACGAAGAAAAAAGTTGTTTATACATGTAGTGAGTAATCTATTGTCTGTGTCTCTGCACTGAAACTATGAATATATGACCATAACTATGAAAATATCCTAAATTGACTTATACACTGTTGTGTCAACAGTACTTTCGAATCCCAGTCTAATCGCGGTAAAAATGATAATACGAAAAGCGATAAGTTACAAATGTATGAGAATGACAGATTCGTACGAAATTACGAATGGCATCTTGGCAGACAAGACAGTTGAATGATAATTAATTTAAGGTTTAAGATGTATTTTCGTATTCTTCCTTCCTGACCTACATACTATTTAGAATAAATAGGAGAATTTATGCAAAAAGGAACCAACTCACAAGAATGTTTCGTTCTAATTAACACCTAAACTCAAAACAAAGAAGTACATTTTTACAATGACAAATTAGTGTGGATTGGTTCCTTTTTGCATAAATACGTCCTATTAAGGAAAGACAGACCCATAATTCGCAGAAATGCGGGTATTGGAGGATTACAAACCTTGAGAAAAGGTAAAACGGGGGATTCTTTTATTCTATTTATATTATGTAACACGACACGAAAACCTTAGACGAAGGTCCAAAAAGTAAAACGGAAGAAGTAAAAACTCGCTAAATCAACAATGAAATAAAATTTTACCGGCGTGGGTTTTCAACTCTTGACTTCATACTTTCACAGTTTATTTTTATTTGGGTCGAGCGGAATGGATACAAAGTAAACGCGCTTTAATAACGCAGCAGCAGCTATGCTATTCTCTTATTCACACATTTGACGCTGCGTTCGTCAACGAGCTCGACGACGAGACAGCCTTCACTTCGACGTAGAGCGCAGCGCTGCGAAAAACGGTATTCACTAACATAGAACAGCTCGTCGTCGAACTGTAGGCAGTAACTCTCGACGCAGTGTAGTTCCAGCTCACGCCGCATTCGTCGCCGAGCGCTAGTGTCGTTTAAAGTGCATTAGTGAATACCATTTTTAGGCTCGACGCTGCCGCAGCGCTGACACAGCGCTGTTAGCAAGGCGGTTTCCTTAGTGAATAACACTGCAGCTCATGGTAGGGCTAGTAGCCGTACCATGACTTTGCAAGTATCGGTAGGTTGTACTCGATACGTAAAGCAGGCCATCTCATCTATAGTTGCCGATTTTTAGGGTTTTGTAGCCAAAATGGCAAAAACGGAACCCTTATAATTTCGCAATGTCCGTCTGTCCGTCTGTCCGCCCGTCCGTCCGTGCGTCCTTCCGTCTGTCCGCAGCATAGCTCAGTAGCCGTTAATACTAGAAATCTGCAAATTGGTACAGGTATACATATTAATCATGCCAACAAAGTGGTAAGTATAACAAAAACTAGAAAAATCTTTCTTTTTTTCGGGTACCTCCGCAATTGGTGAAGTGGGGATGATTTTTTTTATTTAATGTAATCCTATAGTGTGGGGTATCATTGAATAGGTCTCTTAAAAAGAATAAGGGCCTTTAAGAAAAGTTTTTTCTAAAGTCAATATTTTCGGAGGAAATCGCTCCAGAAGAAAAAAATTGTGCCCCCTCTATCTTTTGATCCGTAGGACCAAAAAATATGAAAAAACGAAACCCTACACTGAGCATGGCCCGACATGCTCTTGGCCGGTTTTATTAAGATTGAACAGTTTAGAAATGAACCTTATACCTACATAATATTATGACGTTAAGACGATCAGAAAAATGGCGAGTATTACTCTCATATTAATAAGGATTGATCTACAGCTGTCAAAACTTCATTCTTAGAAATCGGCAACTATAACGTATCCTTTACTTTCCAACTCATGAAACAGCTATAGAAAGTTTCGAAACGATATGAAAGTTAGAATCGCCCTAGTCAAGCGATAGTAACGGCCATTGTCTCAACAACGTCTTTACCATGGATTCACTTCTCACTACCGAGCTGACTGTCATCGACTGCGTGATATACTTTCTGTCAGGGATGGGAACCGGTTTTTTAGAAAAACCTTGAAATAGCTAAATATATCTAAATGTTTTATACTCAATATTTTCTTCGGTTATCGCGAGGATTACACATGAAATAAAACTATGAAAACGGATAAACTCATTATTAACTTATTTATTTTGTCTCTTGTCTTCATTCTGAAAATACTTCTAATGAATAACTAGCTTCATTTGCAAATTTAGTTTGTACATCCACCCTTAAAATTTATTGTCTGTGGCTTAGTATATTTTTTTTTGGAGGGTAGTTTTGTACTTATCTTTCTTATTTTGATGGAGGTATGATCTATCAAATTTCCTCCATTGTCAGTCATCCGCAAGCCACGAACCCTGTAAAGTGTTCGAAACGTCGAAATGAAGTTAAAATTAGTTAATATACGCGAGTTTATCCGTTTTCATAGTTTTATTTCATGTTTTATACTCTTTATGTAATAGGGTAGTTTAGGGGGTTTTGGGCCAGATAAATTTAGTTCCCGGCCACCCAACGTTTCATACATTTACTATGAAAAAGGCCGAAATACAAAGTGGCCGGTGAACTACTTGATATTTATGTAATTAACAATATTATATTTTTAAATTACTCCATTAACAAAGAATTTACATGACGAAGAACGAAATTAGGACAGTTATTTTGTATCGAGAAAAAACCGTTATCCGATCCCTGCTTTCTGTTCCTCTTTCTAGCATCAATTTGTCGATTTTGACCACGAATATGCATACTAGTGTGCTTAGCATGATATAAGCAGTATATGAGCATAGGATTAGTGCCACAGTATGTCGCGGCGAGATAGACTTCCTGCCTCTTAGTAACTATTATTTATAATAAAAAACGGCCAAGTGCATGTCGAGCCATGCTCAGTGTAGGCATTCATAGTTATTCAAACCCCGCTTGGCCGGGTGTTCGAAATAGTTTTATTTTAAAGTATTCTATAGGCCTATAAGAAAAAGTATCTACACTTATCATCACCGTTCTATTTATAATAAAAAAAAAACTGCCTAGCAGGCCTAGCCATGATGCCATTTTGCAATCGTATACGATAATCGCTACGTAATAAATTTATGAGAATGACAGATTCGAACGAAAAGTCACGTGACCATTTCCATACATTATTTTGGTCACGTGACTTATCGCTTACTAGCGACCCGTCACGGCTTCACACGGGTACTACAGAGTGAATCCGGGGTCGTGGAGCAAGAGTGAACAGGGTACTAGGGACCGTCACGTTGAGCTACTTTCACTATGGAGACAACCAAGAAATCGATACCATAAGCCAGAGAGCGAAAAAAAATCTCCCAATTATGAGTTAATTGAGCCTTAATTAATTTTTTCCTTAATTGTGCCGTGTGGTGACGGCAGTAAGAATACATTTGTCACCACCCCAACTCCTTCTGCGGGTGTCGTAAGAGTCGACTAAGGGATTGAAGTGTCACTGACCATTATTTGATAAAAGATGGATGATGGGCAGCAGCGTCATCATAGTGGACACATTACTGCGATCGCCAATCCGCTTGCCCAGCGTGGCGATTATGGGCATTTACCTTCTAATGCGTGTATACGCATAGTTAATAGGAGAGGCCTACGTCCAGCAGTGGACTATCATAGGCTGATGAAGAGCCTTAATTGATAGTTAGTATAAATTAACTCATGATTAGGAGATTACTTTTTCGCGATTTATTGGTTGTCTCCATAGTGAAAGTTAGTCAGCGTGACCGTCCCTAGTACTCTGTTCACTCTTGCTCCATGACCCCGGAATCACCCTGTATACCTACATAAAAATCTTCCTCTTGAATTACTCTACCCATTAAAAAAAAATCATCGAAATCCGTTTCGTAGTTTTAAAGATTTAAACGTACAAAGGGACATAGGGACAGAAAAAGTGACTTTATTGTATACTATGTAGTGATCGTGTACGATTACTGAATGGCTATTGGCTAGGTCTGTGGGATTCTCGTGTACATTCTACCTACTACGTATAGACCATGGTAAGGACACAGCACTCGAGTCTGATTGAGTTGCGAGTTGCTAACTAGTTAGTTTCGGTCGAAGTGACCAGCTCTGCAAACTGGTGCTGCAAACTAGCGATCACAAGGAGTTGGCAGAATTAAGTGCTATATGGTATACAGTGGCATCTGGGTGGAGCAAGAGTGAACAGCTGAACAGGGTACTAGGGAAACAAGCTGAGCTATTTTCACTATGGTGTGCTGGTGGCTGCGACCATATATAACATGGACGTCTAACGCCAGCTCAAAAATGCCCCCAAAAGCAATTGTTCAATTGTGCCAAGATGGGCAGGACATAGCGCTTTTCTTAACGCCGCGCATATTTCAGCGCAACAACTTTGACAAACGTTTATAGAATATAGCCAATCAAAACTTTGATGGACCAATCACAACTATTTTTAAATGGCGGTCTAAGTTTTTATAGGTTGATATTGAAATTCATTACCGTGATACATTGAACAGGGGTTGACAATTGTCAACTAAAATTTAGGACCGTTTTTGAAAGGCGATTTAATATGGCGTGCGGCTTCCATGTTTTATTTGTTCGTAGGCTGGTGGTAGGACCTCGTGCAGGGTCCGCCCGGATAGCTAGTAACCGTCTTACCCGTTAACCTGCCGCTTAATAGCAGTATTTGCACTGCTGTTTCGGTTTGGGGGTAAGATAGCCGGTGTAATCACTGGCATCGATAGAGGCAATCCATCCAAGTCCTCAGGGTAGGCAGCGCATAGACGATTTTTTGATCACTATGTCCATGGGCCGCACTTTATAGTTCTATGCGATTATTCAGTCGCAACAATCAAGTCATTACCATTCCCAAATTATTGATGAAATGCGTATAAATAGTGGAGTCATTTTCGATTATCTTGTAGCAGATGCATGTTTGTCTGCTATTCAGGCATAATAGTCTCGTTTGCTTTTATAAAACGGTAAATAAAGTGGTGATGGTAATGAACAAAAAAACGCGTAACAAAATCGCATAGAAACACCTGCTTTTAAACAAAATTTAACGTCATAATGTTTGTGTTACGAAGTAAAATTTTGTGTAACAACTATTGACACTGAAAAAAGCGACAAATTTAAATTTTCTATGAGCGATCAATAACACGAATCTATATCTTTCAAATATGCCCCCTTTTACTACTGCCAAAGGTTTTTGGACAGAATATACCACATAGTTTGTAATATAACAAACTTTCGAAACAATTGACGCGATTGTGATTTTTGTTCGATTAAGGCCTTAATGTACATTTTTTTTTGCAATCGATCCGAAGTATCAATTATTACTCATACATAATTGGGAGTTTCTTTTCGCTATTTTATGGTTGTCTCCATAGTGGAAGATTGCTCAGCGTGACCCTGACCAGTACCCAGTTCCCTCTTGTTCTACGACCCAGATGCCACCCTGTATAAAAGCAGTACAGACAAATATGCCATTCCCGAT
>JALPQI010003019.1:0-86721 GCA_025490895.1 Thaumatotibia leucotreta
AAACGTCATTACTCATTAATGTCGTGTTCGAGGTATCGTGGTTTTTCTTTATTATGGTACCTACCTACATTATGACCAAATTTCTAATGTCATCGAAACCAATTTTGATTAGTGATTAGCTATGAAAATAACACGAAAGAACAAAAATACAGTATCTTTCGTTACAGAGCTTCGATTTAACCTTTCGCAACTTTCAGTGTTTTACGTGTAAAATACTTTTTCTCAAACTTGCTACGGAATGTTGATGTTACTTACTTTAAATTAAACCCGGAAATACTATGTATCCGGTGTCATATGCTAAGATGATATGTAAAGAGATTTCATGTATTTATTTAACACCTAGGACTGCAAACAAACTGTCTTTTGTTTTGAAACGTCAAATTGTGACACTATGTCTTGACATTCAGCCACAGAAAAAAAAATAACCTAAGAACTAATGTCTATACCGCCAGTTAAAAGGATACCTCAAACAGATTAAAAAAAAAGTTAGGCGCGAATATTTTTTTTAATGTTATACTATACTGTACTATTAGTCTATTTACAAATCAAATAGTATGGTTCGGCGAAATCAGTTCGTTTTATTTCTTGGCAAGTTTGAGAAAAGCACTATACAAATCTCGGCGAGAAACAGGGTTACAGGCCGCGTATTCCTATCTGGCCTCAGTTCCTTCGGCCAGATATATCTACTAGGCCTGTAACCCTTCGTTTCCCGTCCTCTATAGTAATGTACTATTTTTTGCATTATTTTATTGAATTATGATACTCCGAATATTGGTATTGGCTCTCGTACAAACACGTGTTTTTTCATTTTGCTCAGACTAAATCTCAATATCAGTTGACTAAACAGTTTAAAATTATAAATTATGATAAAATACTTATACATTGGAATTATTAATCTATGCTCTATGTGATGTCAACCTGAAGTGAAGTCTACTTACTTCAAAGGTAACGTCAGTTTTGTTTCTTGTTCGGAAATCACATGTAAATTATACGAAAGATTCGAAACTTTCGAGAAAAACAACATGATACTTTCGCCATTTTCATCGCTATTTAAGACTTTTTCTAGTTTGTTTTGAACACTAATTGTCTAGTTTTTTATGGTTTCTGACATAGGTAACTAATTTTATGAAACCAGGTTTGTTTTTTAAAATTAATTACGTTCTATTAAAATTAATTCAGTAACGATGTGACAGTATGTATAAATCATTATATTTAAAATTACAATATACTTCGACTTTGACTTCGAAAATTTTACACATAGCGGCTCCAAGGATTTTAGAACCACGATATGCTATGAAAAGTCCTAAGCCTAATAATGATCAAAATTGAAAAAAAAAAGTTCCCGCCATTTTGGATTTTAGAATGGACCCGGAAATCGTATTCCACGTATGCGAATTAGTCGGAAACGAGTATAATGATGAAAATAGCAAAAACAAAAGTTCCCGCCATCTTGGATTTTAGAATGGACCCGGAAATCGTATTCCACGTATGCGAATTAGTCGGAAACGAGTATAATGATGAAAATTGGAAAAAAAAGTTCTCGCCATCTTGGATTTTAGAATGGACCCGGAAATCGTATTCCACGTACATGCGAATTAGTCGGAAACGAGTATAATGATGAAAATTGCAAAAAAAGTTCCCGCCATCTTGGATCTTAGAATGGACACAATGGCAAATTCAAAAAATGTAGACACAATAAGAGAAAATTAGTATTAGCCTTTTTTTTCTTACAGAGTTTGTTGGATGTTGGACAGAGTAGAGTAGAGAGCTATTTATTGCCAATGATATAGATAGAGTGCCATTAGTAAGAGTTTAATTATTATTTCGCTATGTGAGTTTGGTATTGAAGCGTAGAATAGAAACAGAATGCAATGCTCAGATTACCTTCAATTTTCTATGCCTCTCGTTTCGTTTGTTGCCAGCTCGTCAGATTACGGTAAAACAAAGAGAATGCTGACGACGGCAACGCCGCGCCGCAATGTATTTGTTATATAATTCGGATATACCCTAATCAGCTATTTATTGTTATCAGTTGTTATGTTACGGGTTCAAATCCTAGCATATGACTTGTAATGTATGTATTTTTTTGTTATTATTAGTGATGTAGGGACTTTTTACTTTTTTTTATTGTATTTATTAGTTTTTTGGTTTTTTAGACCTCCTTAAACATTTAAAATCAATATATGCAAGATTCTGTTTAGCGACATCTATAGATTATTTCTGTCAAGACTCGAGCAGTGTACTGTTTGACGCGTATCGAGAAAAACGCATAAAAATATGTACGTGCAATAATAGATGGCGCTGAAATCAATTTATTCCAAAAATAGTTAATTTTTTTATTTACTAATTTACTCTTCTAGAAAGGGTGGTTTTGACTATTTTCGATGTATGATGCTAAATTAATTAAAACTGTGCACTAACAGGTAGTAAATATCTGGATTTCAAATAAAACTAAATCTATTACTAGTCAATCGTGCTCCTAGTGACATCTATTGTAACATATTCCGAACTATTTGAGCCTTCTATGAAACAGACCCTCTATATTTGGGTACTTTGTGGCGGAATTAAATAGCTTCAACGAAGATTTATGATTTAATAAACCCCAAAACCTTCAATAATTTACAGTTATTACCCAACCTTCAACATAATTATGAGAGATGTTTTAATATAAGACTAACGTAAACGATAAAGTGCTTTATCACGAATCATGAATGTACTTAATTAAACGATTTGTTTCCGCAAACTTTCGTATTTAGATTTTTTTATGTATTATCTGGAAACCAAGCGCAAATGTGGTTATTTGTTGTACAAGAGAGGGTAGCGAGTCGTCTGTAAATTTAAGATTGTCTCTCGTATGCTCCTAGCTTAAGAATTCAACTAAATCTCTGTATCCGTCCGTACTCATTCCAAGTTTTAAAGAGCGGTTACGCTTTTAGACTCTAGCTATAGGTACTTCAAGAAATCTTAATGCAACCGCAGGTTTAATAAAGGTTAGCGTCTATTTAGACGCCTTTATATCGGTATACGCCGCGCGCCGGCTTTTCGCCGGTATAGTGCAGATTAACTCGGCTCGTAGTATTTCTTCATGTTTTTTTGCCCGTAGGTCTTATGTACGGCTACAAGGGACTGGTGCTGGTATTCGGCCTGTTCCTGGCGTACGAGACGCGGTCCGTAAAGGTGCGGCAGATCAACGACTCCCGCTACGTGGGCATGAGCATATACAACGTGGTGGTGCTGTGTCTCATCACCGCGCCCGTCACGCTCGTCATCGCCTCCCAGCAGGACGCCTCCTTCGCTTTCGTCTCACTGGCGATCGTTTTTTGTTGTTTCCTCAGCATGGCACTCATATTTGTTCCTAAGGTAAGCTTCATATAGCCGCAAAATAATATTTCTACGTGTTTTAATTTTATTTTTTAGGGTCAGCAATTAACTAAACGTATTTTTCTTTAACGATTACATCCAAATTAAAAGCATTGGATGTGAGTCATAGTTATTATTTTCACGCAACAAAAATGAAAAGTAAACTAACTCTGGCCTAAAAATCAGTACATTGTACAATGTAGGTACATACTGTATTGTATTGAATTTTGTTTATACATAATATATTTTCCATTCCTCTATTTTATTTTTTTAATTTTATACTGATCTTGTGTGTAGGTATTTGCAGCAATAAAATAAACATTTTATATATCTATCTTTATTAACAATCGATGTCACTTCTTTCGGGAATATAACTATCTCGTCGTCACATATATGTGGCCTTTAGGCACTTGTCAAACAATCTACTATTTTTATCTTCGAGTTATCGTATGTTACTCTAGAGCTTTCTAATTCACTTCAATTAAAACTCTAGTGTATACCTATGACTCCTACAAGCATAAGTATTCACCAAACATAAGCCCTAATAAGGTGGTTCATGTTAATAAATATAACCTAAAAATAAAATCACCGCCACAATAAAGCACACAACGCCACAAAATACCCTCTTAGACTTATGAAAAGCTGCCCGGATTGTTTTTATGAAAAAAAAAGTTAAATTTTAAGTCGTGATCATTATGTATGTACCTACACGTGGCTTTAACTTCAAAAGGTAGCTTACCGCAAAGTTCGTAAACTTCAACCTGGATTACTGCTTTAATAAACTAGGTATACTTAGGTAAGAGCTTTTTGTTGCTCCTCGAAAGATTTAAGTATAACGGGTTATGTCGCTAATGACTTTCTATAGGGGTCGTACTTAATAACTTTCTAATTAATTTTAAATCGGGAATAGAAATTAATGTTGAAGAATAAGCTTAAAACGATTTAATTATACGTCTACTTGGTATTGGTACAAATATTTTGTGGCGGTCGGTACGAAAACATTAAAGGAACATTCATGTTTTATTTAAACAGCTTACTACTCTTTGTACACACGTTGATATTGTAGTGCTAACAATGTAGTTACGTGCACAAAAAAAAAACAATATTACGTCATATCGAATGTAAACTAATGAATTGATGGTTAGGAATATAGTTGCCACATCTTTTGAAATTTCTGGTAAGCAGTATAAAAAGGCAGTACCTAAGTTAATAAAAGTCGTAAAAAGCTGCCTTACATCGAATTCTGAATTTCCCGCCATTTGATTGGCCAGTCGATTGCCAGACTATAGATAGGGTCTGAAACCTGATAGAAAATAGATAATAGGACAGCCGAGATGGAAGTGGTATGTTTCATTACTTTATTTATTAAACTATTCTGATTAAGTAATTTCATAAATATAGCTGTTCGAGTACTATACTATTAGTTTTACAGTATAGTACTCGTAATATTGAAAGTTGCTGTTGATAAAATGGGAGGTTTTATCTATAGGTTATTATAATAAATTGCTATCGATTCAATAACCGCTGCTGGCGGTAACAGTTTTTAATTAAAAGATTGCATGCACAGATTGGGGCCGAACAGATGTGCACCTGTTAACTCACAATATAAAACAATAATTATATCAAAATGTAGGTACACTCAACCAATTCGAACTCTAGCCCACTCAGAAACTTTGCCAAAATGACGCTGTAAATCAAATTGTAAGAAATCTCTTCCTATCTGTAATTTTGACAAGGATCTAGAGTGGCCTAGGGCCACCTAGGGCTCCAATTATTTGACAGCAACGTGCCTAGACACTGACATGATGCATGTACCTACTGGACTACATTACATGTCATCACTCTTATTTATAGCTATAGTGTCTAGGTATCGCAAAATCAATGCATGTGAGTGCCTAGGTACAAGAGAGTTCATAAATGTATACTTACACGAGAATTTATTTTACTTCTATGGATTAAAGTAAAATAAATGTATTTTTCATGCTCAGTATATATTGGTTATATGGTTTTACTGAAATGAAAACTTGACAGCCACTTATGACACTCTACATAACATTCCACAACTCTGCTTATTATTGACTAAAACTGGAGACATTTAAAAAATAACTTGTACTTACTCAAAACTATAGCTTTATTGTCTTTATTGCTTGTCTACAATTAAAAATGTAAAGTACTTCAGTACCCGGCTTGGTTTGTTTTAGTTGGTTGTTTAGTATAGGTATGATGGAGGTAGATATTTGTTTGTGTTTTTTAACTAACCATGTAAAGTAAATGACTTTGAAATGAATAGTGTTAGTCAAATTGAAGGTCGTGCAGGTGATCGAGGTGATCCGGCACCCCACGGAGCGGGCGGAGAGCGGCCGCGGCTCGGGCTCCGGCTCGGCGCCCGCCGACGAGGAGCGCTACCGCGAGCTCGTGAAGGAGAACGAGGAACTACAGAAACTGATCGCACAGGTAACTGAAGGACCAGTGACTGCGGTAATCTAAGTGACTAGCCAAGTTTCCAATCGCTAACGCTCAGTAGCGTGTCGTTCTCTTTCTGTCAGTCTTATTAGTGCGACGAAGACAGTTTACGATTGAGCATTGGCGATCAGCATTTTGGCTGCGCACCCTGGTGCCCCACGGTGGTCATGCGCAAAGGCCACTACCGCGATCTTGTGAAGGAAGTCAAGGAGATGTAGAAATTGTAGAAACCACCTAGGTAACGGAAAGTGCTTTGACTAAGTTGGTCCGGGTCTTCACTGGGAACATGGAGCGCTACAGCGAGCTCGTGAGTAAGGACGAAGAGCTACAGAAGCTGATAGCGCAGGTAACTGGAGGAGCAAGATCGAAGGTTATCCTAACCCCACAGTAGCCGCGTTCGATGGGCGCCACAGCGAGCTCGTGAATAACGTCGAGGAACTGCAAAAAATCATTGAGTACTTAACTAATGGTATAGGGTCTGAGACAATCCTCTCAGTGAATTATGTATAATATGAATTTCAATTTTTAGGCACCGTTGTTGATGATTCATTTAAAGTACCTATTTTAACATTATTAGGTATAGTAATTATTTTGCATACCGTTCCATTTAGTCTAATTACCTCAATTTGTAATAATTGGTACGTATTATAACGGCAATCCACACGTCTACGTGTCTTTACTATATTTAATAAATTCCATGTCTCGTGACCACAATACAACGTGAGGTACATAACTATATCTAAATGAAAAATTATCAGCCAAAAGTCTATTGGGTTTTCACGAATATCTGTAGTAAAACCTACAAACTATAATCCAAAAGAAGTAACCGTACTTTTAAAATTAAAAATGACGTAGAGTAAATTGTTAGTAACTGGCCACCCTCCAGTAACTGGTCACCTTGTAAAAAAATGAACTCTATGATCTTATTATAATTAGAATTCATTTTGGAAGAGGGAGAGTGATTGACATTGACAGACACGTCGTTTTAAAATGAATTCTAACTATACCCCATAGGGTTCATTTTTATATAAGGTGTCCAGTTACTGAAGAGTGGCCAGTTACTAGCAATTTACCCTACGTAATTATTATGGAAAGTTGTCAATATAGAATAGGTACCGTCCGACCCAATTTTGTTGGCAGTTGTTACCTTGCGGTATCACAGATTGTCTACGATGAAATAAAATGAGCATAGTGGATTGGTGCTAATATTATGACACTAAGGGCTGATTTTTCAATCGCCAAATAAACCTATCCATTAGTTAAAATTATTGCCATCCTTTTCAAAAATCATCAGTCAAAAAAGGACAGGGCTAACATTTATTTGACACATACTGTTAACTGGGGATTGAAAAATCAGTCCTAAGTTTTAGCTCTATCAGGTTCCCGAAGATTTTAATTTTCTTCAGCATTGCGTCAATCGAAAAGTAATTATTGTTAAACGATGTTGAAGTTAGTTTTAGAACACATCGAAATGGAAACTTATGAATTACAGCTGTCAAATATACCTACGTAGGTATACGCAAATAGTAATAAACGCAGGTACGTTTATTGCCTAATTACGAATTACTTATACTAAAGCTTTGTGTTTTCTGGTCATATAAGTAAGTGCTCCAGTATAATATACATATAATACAAACACGATTGACTTTTGGAAATAAAATACCTAGCGAACGCAATCAAAAGATTGTCTTAATTTCTCTCAGTGACTCCTACTACTAACAACATAATGTTATCCCGTAAAGGAGCAATTAGTCCCACTATTTGATGACCAATATGCTAGAATCCTAAACAAATAAAAAAGCCTCACATTATTTGGTATTTACTGGATATTCGGCCACTAGAAGCAAAATACACGCACTTCTAGCGTCACGTTTTGGCACTTGACGAACGCGTACGTGCGTGCCGAACACTCGGGACGTTTAAAAATTTGTTTAAAAGGTGGGCTACCCTACTCTAATCTACTAATTTGCTATGTCGCCCGGTCGCTATCCTCTGAACCGTCACGTACCAGGATCCTTGTCACTAAAAAGTTGTATTTACCGAGTTCATTGCATACTCATTAAATACGTATTTCTATTCAGATCTTTTTAATATTACAATAGGTGTTTTAAAGCAAAATATGTTAAGGTCGCTAGTACTGTCCTCAATAATAGTTTAAATAAGGTCGCAAATGGTTAATCTATAAGCTTTTAAATAGATATAGTAAGTAAGTAAATAGAAAAGTACCTATTAAAAAAATGCCATCCTGGACTTTAGTGCTCGATCAACTAAATTGTTGGGATAGGTAATGGCTTTCCTGATTCGTTTAAGCTAACTAAAGCCAAAGATACACATTTGGTGGTTGTTACAGAAAGAGGACCGCATACGGGTGCTGAAACAGAAGTTGTCGGAGCGAGAGGCTGCGGCGGCGGACGGCGTGACGCAAGGTACGGCCGTCGTGTCCGCGGACCTGGCCACCGCCACCTCCGACTACGGCACCTCCACCAATTACACGCGCTCTTCGCGAGCTTCAGTATCTGACCCCGAATTTTCCGAAAGCTACCTATAAATTCTCTCAACCAAGGGCAGCGAAAGTAATGTGATGATCCGCTCAACTTGGGCTTTTCGATTAGTTTAGTAAATTACGACCTAAAGTTTAAATTTACGTATAAAGCACAAAGTTACCCCTTATTTCCTTTCAACTTCTGTCATATCTTGGTGAGACGAATGTAAGGTGGCGAGCATGTTTCACTTTTATTGAATAATTATTAATTACTTACATTAGTATTTCGTCACCTGCATTGTTAAAGTGCCATTCGAATAGTTCTTATGCACAATTCCTGTTTTAGGATCATTAAAACATTAAAACTAGGCCCTGTTTGCATAATACTTACCTGACACGGTAGGCACGAAAATCTTGTAAAAGTACAATAACTTTTTGCAAGTTGTATTATTGAGTTTTAAGTTTGTAGATAAACAATTTAAATAGGTGCCTTACGTGCTAACCCTCCTTAAAGCAAACATTCACGGTGATGCCATTACATTTGAGTGCATTCAATCGTTTGATGGTAAACGTACACAACCATTAGAACGTACCACATACTTATGTAACTCGGGAGCTTACTTTACTACGAAGGATGACTTAGTCTCCTCAACGACGCACATTAACGCGCTCTTGAGAATGGTGCCGCCTAGATTACGTAGGCACATGAACAATGCGTGTACCGACGACTATTCATGGGTAGTCATCACGCCACTCATAATAAAAACTTCAAGTAGGTTTCAAATTAAGAGTACGATTCGTTTGCACGTGTACCATGATGTTTGCCGCAATGGGTGAACCGTGAAATCATGCTCACATTCCAATTACGTTATTAAAATTTTATTGGAATGCACATACACCGTAGATTGTTATGGTGAGATAGTTAAAAATTTTTTGAAATTAACTTTTTTTCAATCTTCAGACAATTTCTTTTTGCTATTAAACTACGTTGTGTAGTCACTGGTTTTGCGTGGATAAGTAGCATTACAGAGTGATTGCTATATTATGTTTGTAAAATACACCATTTGTAACAGTCATTGTCATGTTTTGTATATAGGTACTTAAACTATTGTTTTTATTGAAAAACAACATATAGGTAACTAAACAATCAACCTTTGTACACAAGATATGATGGATTTCTGACTAGAACTAGAAACACGACATGATACTTACATTTAATTTATTCGATGCAATCCTTCTTCCAAAGCTACTGTATTAGTTAGTGTTCAGAGACTCCTGACTGATTCTGAGAGAGCATACTTCATACTAATACAATCCAAATGTATGTTTACAAAATTTAACGATAATGCAGCATCAAAAATAAACAAATAGGTAATGAATAGTTGTCATATAACCGCCCATTAATTGTATTGTGTTAGCTCGGCTGGTGTTTATATTGTTAATTATTCAATTAAACGATAAAATACAAATACAAACTAGTGTGTAGTACGAAATCTGATGGTACCAAAGAACTATAGAGGTAAAACTTAACTATATGTTTAACTTACTCAAGAAAGATTAAATATACAATAGTCAACAGTGTGACTAAACGCCTATTTGCAAACAGTGTTTTTTCTTATGTAAAAACGTACCCTCATGTATACCTATTTCATATTGGGAACTAATTAGTTCTTTGCACAATAGAAAATAATTAGGTACAATAGGGAACTAAAAAATATTACAAATTCTAAATAGGTACTGACTTAACTAAGATTTTCTAATAAAATTTATCTGAATGTTTAAAACGATATTCCAACTATTTTTAATCCCTACCTCTAAGGAAACCCTTTTACCATACCACGAGTTTGTTGCATCCCATACTTTTATACATAAATACTGGCCATATTAGCGACCTTAAAATAAATTGAGATACGCAGACGCTAGCATTTATGGCTGCGACAAACTCATGGTGACGACACTTACTTATACTCAATCCCCCAATTTGAGCGAACGTTCATGTCATCCCCTATCTACCTACCTCACATCTCGTATAAATACTGCACGTTTTCATCGTGTTGTCTCTAATGTTTACAACCTATAATTCCTTACTAGACTGAATTAGCGTTACAATCTACAATTATAATAATGACCACTAATTTATTGTAATAATGTGACATTAGGCAGTACATACTGATTTTCTAGTAAATCTAGATGTACCTTCTGTTTACTAAGTTAATGTTCAACTTGTCAAACTCTGCATAGTCCAACTCATCATTACAACGATGTTATAATTCATTTTTAATATTTTACTTTTGTAGGCTATTATAATATTATATTTACAGTTGTATTTGGTCAAACTACACAATTAAGTATTTTATTGGCACAAAAATGTTACAATTAAATAGTTTAAGCGTTAAATACCTGTCGTTGTTAATTGGTTTATTTGTATACATAATGTAAACGCAAAAATAATTTATAAAGTAATTTTTAAAAGTTTGTATTATGTGTGAAAATGAATGGTCTTGTTTGCGACAGTGATTTCTCTGAAATTCATGCAGTCAAATCTCGTTATGCCGCACCTCTAACCCCGACCGGAACTTCTTACGAAACGCGTCTCAAGTGTATTGTAAAACTCATGACGTGGACTTACAGTTGTTATTTATTGTAAATTAGAGGTTCCAAATTGTGCGTGTCGGGGGATTCTTCACCTACCGTAGGTACATCATGAATTAACAATGTGGTATATTGTGTTGTGTCACATGTCAAGCCGTATACTGCAGCATGCAACGTAAGTAGTTTGAAAATGTCACCCGTTCCTAACAGTAGCTCGAGATTAGGTACTTGTTTTGTGTTACCCGTCTACCCAAGACTTGCATGGTACCCCCGCACTCACGCTGCACTATTGCCCTGTACTATAGACCTACCTATCAACACCGATCCACATGTATATTATTAGCCACGAATGAGAGCTTGCTCACATTCTTATGTGAAAAATGTTCGCACTTGTTATAGCTAAGATAACATGTTAAAATAAGAAATTAGATGCAATATGCATCTTTAATTTCGACTCTAACAAGCTTGTCGATTTTTACATAAGTAGAGACATACAATGTCCCTAAATACATTCATAATTTAAAAAATACTGGTTAAATTCGTGCAATTGACTGTCACATTGGTACATTATTAACTGGATATCTCTAAGTGTACACTTATAAGGCAAAATACGGTAGCACGCTGGTGTCGAAGGTAGAGTAATAGGTGTGATATAAAACAAACGTCTAAATCAGACACACGAAGTACGTTCCCTTGTTGAGTCTAGTTCAAGATACTTACATTACACATAGTTTGCGATTTGGTAGATTTAAAATTTCATCATAAACTAAATGTTAGGACAGAGCTCGGCACTTGTAATTGTTGCTTAAACATATACTATGTAAAAGTAATTGTTCAAATTAATATATATAATTTGGTAAAATGCTAAGTAACGAGATTTCCTTGCATGAATGTTGTTATCGTTGTTTTTAACAAGATTGTGCTTATTGCTGGATGGAGCTATTGATATTTTAAGGGTTATACCTACTTGTTTTGATATTAGTCATGTTAAATTAGTTCCGAGTATATATGCTCACTGCGTTTTATAGGAGTAGGGTAGATTCTAAAGTGGTTTCTTTGTTCTTTTTTTTTAATTTCATTTGGGTTTCGCCGTGATCATACATATTGTTATCCTTGAAGGTATAAAGGTGTCTTAAAAATAATATAATATTAGGTCATTAACTATGAAATTGACGTTTTGTATGGAGAATTTTGTGAAAGGTCTATTTTCCATATAATTGATTTTGTGTAAGTATAATTTTTTCATATCAAAATCAAATAAGCCAAATTTTGCCAGTAACATTAGACACTTCTAAGACGTATTTTATTTCTATTTCATAAAACAAGGTACTATAACACATCTATACCTACTTCTAACATGAACCGGCAGCATATATGGCGAGAGTTTTTTCAAAGCTTATTTTAGAATATCACTTAAGAAAAAAATACAAACATTATTAGTGTGAAAAAACATTTGTTACAAAGTGCACTACTAAAAACAAAAATATATCTAAGTTACTCTTTACATAATAAAATTAGTGAACAACTAACTCTTTGACCAAAAACGCCAATTTCAAAGGTAATGACGAAATATTTTTCAGCCAATTATTTTTTTATATTACTCTTCAAATTTAAAGTACCTAATTGTGGTAAAATATCAATTATTATATACGAGTAATTATTCTTATTCTTATTTAATACTTGGTAGGTACATCTTATTCGAGTTGTATAATTTGTACGAGGGGCGTTTAAAAAGTAATGACATGTCCAAATAACAGAATAATAATTTTTGAAATTTTTAATACAGTATCAGGCAGTCGCAGCATCAGTAGTAGATTTTAGGTAATGTTTACAATCTTCAGAGATCTACAAACATAACTATTAGTACGAATTAGATTAGTATCACGAAAAAATAATCGAGAACAAAAATCTCGAAAATTTGGAATTTTGTGCGACTTTGGGCTAACCTGGGTGCCTAGACAAGTTGCCAATCGCTAACGCCTAATCATCAATCGTAAACGAAAGGCAGTTAACTGTCTTTGTCGCACTAATACAAAAGGGCGACAGAGAGGGAAAACTACGATACACTACTAAGCGTTAGGGATTGGCAACTTGGCTAAGCATCCTGGAACTTCAAATTTCACAGGCTGCTGCAATAACTTAACAAACAAACATTTTTTGTAAATTAAAGCCCAAACATGGTTTATTAAATTTTAGTTGATAATGTATATCAACTAAAATTTAATATATATATTAACTATAATATATATATTAATATATATATTAACACTAAATTTAATATATTTAATAGATAATGTATGATATGTAATAAAATATGTATATCCACAGAAGATGAAATTTAGTGTCGTGATTTAAACTTCGAATTCAGACAAGAATTTTTTTTTTAATCAAACAAAAGTATTAGAATATAATAAATTACGAGGAACCTTCAAAAGCCCAATTTTATTAATGAAAATAGTATAAACCTCGTATATACTCGCTAATTAACACCGTTATTTTTTTAACGTCCTTCGTTTATGTCAAAACCTTCGAAAAGCTTTAAATAATTACAAGTTTTGAAATGGAGCTCGTCTACCTACTAGTCATTTACAAAAGTGCTATTACATTAACATCTCTTAAAATGTAATCAATCTAAGTTTAAACAGTACGGGGTAAAATTATTACATAAACGTCCTTCCATATATTAGGACACCTTATACCTACAATCACATATTATAATTGTATTAAACAAGGACTTAAGAGGAATGAAAGCTCGAGATACAAAATATAGATTTGTTGCTTTTCATTCCTCTTGGCTATATATAAAAAAATACATAAAGGATTACTAAGCTTCCACTTTATTTGCTTCTTTTAAATATAATTCAAGTACCTACTACGGCATTATTCCTATGTGATTTGATAAGTCAATTTAAATGATCACCTGAACATAAAATAGGTTCTGATTAATCATTTTTTCTCTCGGCAGATGTACAGGACGAACACATCTGATCGCCAGCAAGGCTTTCTTCAGAAACAGAAAATAAAGATATCCTAAGTTAGAACTATACTACATAACACTGATTGTCAGTTGTTTTCCTTTACAATGAATAAGAAGTTAAAGTGTTCTTACATAATTAGGTACATATTTGTTTATAAGAGATACAGAAAAATGAACAAGTAGATAAAAAAGGAAAAGTGACGCGCCCGCTCCCGCGCCCGCGCCCGCTCGTGTGCCCGCTGCCGCTGCCGCTGCGTCGACGGGGAGAGCTGCCTGACGTGACGACACATTATCCATGCACATTTTATGGAACTAAAATTATACATCATATATGTACCAAAGACGTTGTTGAAAGTTTATTATATATTGATCGTTGCTCAGTATAGTTAATTAAATCGAAAATAAAATTACAAAAACCGAAATGTTAATTTTGAAATATGTCGATCGTTGGATCCGATGCAATTATTAGGTGAATAAATAAAAGGTTAACATTGAATCATAAGTTTGTAGACTTGTCCTTGTTAGTTTTTTATACTCAGTCGAGTATCTGACGAACAATGTAGGTGAGAGGTAGCCGACCGCCTTCCCACTTTGGACTTTTTTTATAGGTTAAGTAAGTTATACCTCGTCTAGACCATATCTATTACATTTATCTCTTGTTTGTTCCACTGCGTCTATTTACAATGTTGGATTTCAAAGCAATTAAGTAAAATATACTTGTTCTTATTTGTTGGAACATATCATAGTTATTGAGGAATGAATCTCAATTTCCATTTAGACTCAAAACGACCTAACTAAAATCCTTTGCACTTTGTAACTCTTTGGCTCTACTCCAGTGACATGTATGCCAAAGATTAGATAATATGGGTACTTAATTTTGTTCAAGTCTGGATTTATTTTAAGTAAATAAGTATACTTAATTATTATAGTTTAGTTATCCTCTTAAGTAATAACTCCTATAGTTTTTAAACAATAATTATCGAAGCACTGCCACTTAATTAAGTATAATTTAGGTTAATAATAGATCTAGTAACTACACGCTGTAATTTCCTTTCACTGACGGTAAAACAATCTTAACTTAGAGTGGGATGGACAGTCACATATTGATTCCAAAAAAAAAATTTTTATGAATTAAATGAATGATTATGAATTATATGACAAACTTCCTTTAATAATTCGAGGCAAGGAGCAATTCGCGTCCATAATTTATATTCTTGTATTAAGCACTTGGTTCATAATTAAATAAGTACCTACATACTTGTTTGGGGTGCGATTTAAATATTTAATTTTCATTTAACTACCCTTTCATACTAATTTCAATTATGAGTTTACATGATTTATTTTATTTAGCCGTTTTCAACGTGAAATTTCAGATTCGCGGATCTAAATATTTTTTTGGCAGGCACTAAAATAATATTACGATTAGGATAATTTATCGCATGAATTGTAATAATAAATAAAATTCAATAATTGATACTTCCTACTTAATTTTGGTTAGGATTCCCAATTCTAGAAACAATAATTGGTTTAGGTTTACGATACCTAATATTGATGAGGAAACATTGTGCTGAAATATCTCAATTTGATCGTATTGTGTGATTATTGTAGGAGTTCTTTTTCATCCGACGCACACTACGCTGCCTGCTTTGTAACAGTCATAAGTACAATTACTTTGTTTACAAATAACCATGATGTATTATTATGGTAGAGACTCGAACCATTTGAACGCCAAGAATCCTAGAACCATTAAGAGGGTGTATCTACCTGGTACCGTGTTCCCTTCCTACGATCGGAATTACACTTGTAAGTTTTTACGTAAGTCTATAGACGTAGCTATACTAAGGAATGAGAGGTACCTAAATATCACTATTTATTGCAATCGAACTAGTAGCCCCGTCCCTACAACTTACGTAAAACCTTACAGGTGTAAGGTTGCCCTGCGTTCAAGTAAAGCAATATAGTGCTAATGACAAGTAACTATTTTCCGTTGCCTTATCTTAAAACGGTCACTGATAAGAATTAACTTAAAGGCCGCGAATGTACAGTTCGAAAATTGGTAGCTATATTTTTGGCAAATGGTACATTGATAATATGGAAACTTGCCAGAAATTAAACATTTACCTTGTTATTGAGGTAATTGGAACTATTAAATTACTCTGCAATGTGGCCATATAAAAAAACATTTTCTATACATTGCCACTTTGTGGAGTCATATTACTCATCTTAAATAATTTCATGGGAATAAATGCAATCAATATTTAAAGTAATTGCCAAAACTATGTAACGTATTGCAATATACTTCATAGTGCCCATTCTGCTGGGTGTGAACTTCTTGAGCATTTAGATAATGTCAAAAAAATTGTGTAAAATTATCAACTTCTTTAGTTCAACATTGCTCCTTAAAAGAGTAGTATATCTAGTATACATATAGCGTCTTCTGAAAGACTAAATTATAACTAACTTGTAATTGTTTGATTGGCGAGTTGTCTTCATTTTACCAATAGTATTTACATCATTTTAAAAAGTAAGTAGGGATAAATAATCACCAAATTAAAAATTTAAAAAACCGACTTCAACCGATTTCTCAAAGATCCCCGATCTGTTTCCATCATTGGTTCCCTCAAATCCTACTTTCTGAATGCAAATTCTTGTAAATGAATGAAAATTACCAAAAGCGCCATACATGTACCTATAACATTTGAAGAGATCCCTCGATTTCTCCAGGATCCCATCATCAGACCCCACTTTGGTGCCAATGGGACCATTTCGGGGTAATACACGTTCGATCACAAAAAGAAATTTTAGAATCGGTTCACTATTCTCGGAGATATCAGGTAACATACATACAACAAAAAAAAAAAAAAATCAGTCGAATTGAGAACCTCCTCCTTTTTTTGAAGTCGGTTAATAAATAAATAATAAATAATAAATATCTTGGGACATCTTACACACAATATTTGGATAGGGATACAATGTTATCTCGTAAAAGAATAAAGTAACATTTTTCTGTTAGCTAGTGTAACATGCTTCGTAAAAGTTTAAAGTTTAGTTAGTCGAACCATCCCTTGGGAAATGTAGTTACGTAATGTTTACGTCGTCGGCACGGAAAGTTCGAACCCTGTGCCTTCGCAAAAAACTAACTGGCATGCACATAAAATAGTCCCTCAATTGTTGTAATAAATGGGGCAATAAGCAATCAGTAAATATCTTAAGAGGCTCTGTAAGAAATATTGTAATTATATGGCCAACACAAACACAACCAGTACAAACACACTGCCAAAAAGATTTTAAATTAATGTGGATACTTTTAGACTACCTACCTACTTACTTACCTAAAAGTATACAGTGTGTAAATCTAATACGGGGGATCAATTAAACCAGGCATGGGATTCATTAGTGCAATCATGGATTACAAGGTTTTTTTAAAGTTACTCTTAATTAAGACCCCACAGTTTTTTAAGATTATCGGAGCAGCAATGTAGGTACGCACATTTGTTATTGTTGATATGTCAGTTATGTCATCTGCTTTTGAAATTAGCTGTCAACGAGAGTTTAACTCGCGTATATTGCTCTACATTGCGCGCCGAATAATTTTGTATGGAAAATTTTGTTGCTCTAATTTTAAGTAAAAGTTATTTGAATGTACTTATTATGTCTCAAACTAACACCCGTTAAGAGCTCCGCCCGTATTAGACTTACACCCTGTATAATTGTATATCCTTATAAAAATAAATGCGACTAAGTTTAAATAGGTACCTATGTAGTAGCATTTCAAGTTCCGTTAACCAACCTTTAAAATCGAAAACGGGGTAAAAGCCTGTCGGGCAATGCTTCATGTAGGGTTATGTAGTCTCCTGTCTTTTTTAAACTATATTGTATAAAACCTCGTAATAAACAAACAGGATGGATTAGGAGTAGGTATATCCTTTTACAAAAAATAAGATGCAATATTTGTAATTACTTAAGCATGTCAAGAGGGATTCGGCGACATGTTTCTCGACAACCAGTATTTGATAAATGTAACAATGTTTAAATTATCTTACCTTTTTCAAATTGTAACTGCGCAAGTTTGCAACTACATACAGAGTTGAAGCCATGAAATAATTCCCAAATATACACGAATGATAAGACCATCAAATAAAATGGTTCTTATTTTTAATTTGCCGTAAATTAATAAAACTGCAAATCTAAGCAATTTAATTTATGAAGTACATCTCCACGTCCCAATACGTTCTGGAGTGGTCATTCGATTAAAAGGCTACCATGCAATTATGTTTAAACAAATGCTATAGGAAAAGTGGGCTAAATAACGAGTTTAAGTAGAACTGCTTGGTTGTGTTTTCTTAATTGTTCTGCTTACGAGTTGATATCGGGGTCAGCAATTTAGCATCCGTCACAGATAAGTGAAGTACCTACACATTTTGCTGACCTGAGCGTCTTTTTATTTTTCTATCTGTGGCCTATGCTTCAAGCTCACCTTCAAATCGACTCTGGCATTTGCACTTTCTTGCCGTCTAAGCATTCGTCCATACCCACAGCATGCAACAGGTAGCTTACCTCTATATGCCAACATAGACTGTAATCAATGATAAGGTATAAAGACTAGACTTTTGAAAACCTATTCAATAATGCTGATATTCCTTGATAGTTTGTTAGAGGATTGCCGTCTCCTCAGAAAATGTATATATTAATATAATATGGCTGTGAGCAATCTGTAGACGTTTCATATTTCCGTAGTCCTCTAACAAGTTTCTTCAGCTTGAGAAAGAAGACCAATACATACTTAAATAGTTGTATAACCGAATCCATGTTCCATATATCTTTAAACCCTCTTTGGAAAATAAGGTCGCCCTCGCTCTTGTTGCCGATCTATTAGTGGTTATTCATCCCGAAGTAATAAACAATGCTCGAGAGAGCTGCCGAGCGGTCAGGCGAAGCGAAAGTAGTTTAAGTAAGGTAAAGTCGCGAGTATTTTTTGTTTGTTACCATTATTACTCAAAAAAATACGTTACGACTTTGAAAGGATTGACCTAAATTCAATCCCTGAGTTGATTTGAAGTTGATTTTCGTAAATATGTATAAAAAGAACGTGGAATCCAAAGAGCTGAGCGAGCGAGAGCGGTAGCAAAGCAAACAATATGTAATATTTTCTTCGCTAACTCACAAAATAAAACTATATTAACGGATTATATCGCGAATAATAATTAAATTTAACTACATGCCAACGTTTTGAATACTTTACAGGGTTCGTGGTCTACGGGTAGTTGACAATTGAGGAAATTTGATAGATCTACCTCCATCAAAATAAGAAAAATAAGTACAAAAACTACTTATTACAATGAAATTTTAATAATCAACAGACCATACATTTTAAGAGTGGATGTACATACTTAATTTTCTAATGAAGCTAGTTATTCATTACAAGTATTTGCAAAAAAAAAATCTACGCCGATTCTATCCTTACACCTCTGACCTGAGAAGAAATTCTTTCCCTTGTATGATTGTATACTTCCGTGTAATCCGTTAAGAGTTTCATTTTATGAACAAGATCTTCTTACTAAATGTTTTTAGTTTTTCCGGTGGAACTTATAACAATTATTTTGTATGCATAGAATATCACAGATGACCGTAAAGGTTTGTTTCTCGTAGTTTTGGCAATAACTAGGTACACGGCGTCACCACGACAGCTAAGACATCTCAATGCAGCCTTATAAAATAAAGGCCATTCTGGGCGGAAAGCTCCAATTATTCCCGCTGCACTTCTTAGCTCTTTGCATAAATTCACTCTATTCCATGCCACTAGGTTAAGTATATTTCAATAAAAAAAGACTGTTTGGATCTGCAGGCTTACTTTAATTGTATGTACGCGCCGCGCCCTGTGTGTCTCTAAAGAAATCATTTTGCATTAAGGGACTTGGCGTACTTAGACATTAGTATTTATTATTAAACTTTGCATGAAAAACAAATAAATAACATGTTTGAGAACAATTCCAAGTCTTGTGTCTAAATTCTCAGTCCTTTCTGGTTTAATTGTGTAACAAATTGTGTGACAAAAGATGAATAGACTGAAGGCTGACATTATTGACATTGATGTTTAATTAGTTTCAATACATACTCAAATTAGAATAAAATCTACAGGATATGAAAAATAATTATGTTCTATTTAGTATTAGTATCGTTTTTGGAAAAGAAAAGCAGGAAAAAGTCGAACCCTATACAAAAACTATATTAAATTAACTTTTCTTCTACTTTTTCCTTATGGAAATATGATACTAAACATTCTTTTAGACGGATCACCGCTATTTTTGTTAGTACATCCTGTATATTGTGGTAAATGTATTTTCATTTTCTTTGTGATGTTATCCTATCTCACGACATAACAGTATCTCATGTGGCTAGTCATGTCAGCGGACAAAGCGAAGGCAATATTTTCTGTGGCTATTCTTCCTCTCACTAAAGCCAAAGTGCTCACTGAAAATTGGAAGGCAACCCAAAGCTGCCACCCGGAGCGGCGGCTGCGAATGTAAAAATACCTTTTGTGGCGCCCAAGCGCCCATCCCAAGACCTTATAATCATTTTGCCTCTCTATCATGCAAATTTCAATTTCGTTAATTTAATCGCTTCCTGAATTGTTCAGATATTCTAATACGTTCCCCAGGGGTCTTAATTTAAATTGTAAAATATCAATTTCCAATGTTCGTAAGACTTTATTTTACATACTAGAAATTTCAATTGGTTTCTTTTTCTGTGTAATAGGAAAGGGATTCGTAAATAGTACATACTTTACACTCGAGTAACTTTTTTACTTAAATGTATTAAGCAACTGTCGATGGAATATTCTAAACAGCATCCACTGTCCAGTTTAGCACTGCGTAAGCTCACGTTTGTTTGTTTTGGTATCTAGTTTTATTAGTTATAGGTACATTCGCCATCAGAAATATCGGAGTTGCCATGGTACTTCATAATGTGTGAATGTGCACTCTACTGCCATAAAAATAGAGGTCTGTTCAGATGTCTGTGAGTACGCTGGCCGCTTCGATATATCTAAGGGCGACAGTACAGCTCGAGGCGGTGCTTCTGTGCCTCGGCTAGGCACGTATCGCGTCTCCGGGGCTTGCCTCGTGCTGCCTCGCTACGGTTTGCCGTGTGCTTCGTGGATAGTGGATACAGCACTTTGTATTTAAGAGTAGTTAATTCAAGTTTAACTGTCACTTAGCGTTTAACAAAGATTTGACTGCATAGAATTTAAAGAATTACGTTAAGTTATTGTCACTTTACAATATTGTTGTCTCAATCGTTGTACATAATTGTTTTACTATAAAGTTTAATAGGTATACGTATAGTGATTCGTTAATATTCTAAATTTTATTACCACTTGAAGTACTTTCGATATATTTGTGATCCCATCGATGAAGATGACTTGTTGATGTTACGCTTCATCTCCACGGATGGGATAGGCTCATTTCTATAGAGTACTTACTAGAAAGTTAGAAAATTGTCTTATTAGGCTTCGTAATTGGTCAGCTTTACTTTCCTGTGATCTGTAACTCTGATTGGATTGGACGTCTCACCGAATACCTAGTCATCACTGTGTAAATAAAGAATCATCGAATGATCTGAATGTAATACTGTTTATTATTTCACTACCCTTCCTCGTCGCCGCCTGCGTTTTACTTAATTATTTTACAGAAGCGTGTACCTATACTGGGTGTGTTTCTTGTTGTAATAAAAACATAGTCCTGTGATAAAAACCAATCAGTAATTAGCTCGAAACAGTAATTTGCTCCTATTATAAAGCACCCAGCATAAAGAAAGTCACAGTGTAGCAATGCCAAGAGAACAAGAAAATAAAACCGGCCAAGAGCATGTCGGGCCACGCTCAGTTTAGGATTCCGTAGTTGTTCAAAAACAACCGGGCTGATTATATTCATAATAGGTTTATTTTATAATATTCTATAAGGCCAATATTACTACTTTTGTAGCCACCGACCAAAAGTTAGAGAGAGGGGGCACATTTTATTTATTCTGGAGCGTTTATGTCCGAAAATATTGACTGTAATAAACAGCAAATTAATAAAATAATACACTTTCCACTTTATAGCAATAGGGGGTAATACTTACCCAAAAAAAATATATTACAAGTATTTGGGTACAGGTATAAAACTGTACCAAATTACAGATTTATAGTACAAACAGTCACTGAACCTATGCTGCGGACAGACACACAGACGGATACTAAACTATATTTAAGAGGGCGAAACTATAAGGGTCCCTTGTGTAAACAATCGGTACGGAACTCTAAAAATGCCGCTCCGAGGCAGAATATCGTTGATAATGATAAATAACATTCTTAAGTTTTCACGTCAAACAATAAAACCTGCTCGATGGCAAATGGAGTCCGTATGCAAAGCTTACCGAGAAGACGTTAATTACGTCAAGTGAAGCATTTCTCTCTCGAGCATTGCGAGATGTTTTAATGCTGTAATCCTGGCCATATTTAGAGTGTTTATTGCAGAGGTGGATTGAGACTGAAAATTAAAAAATAAGAACACTTAACGAAACAACTGTAATAATAATGTATGCACACAAATCAAAATAGTTGTGAATGCAGCTGTGAATCTTTGGAGGTTGTCCGCAGTCTCACATACTTAGGTATAAAAATTGATAACACATTTAACTGGGGACCTCATGTTGATGTTGTATGTAATAGATTAAGAGCAGTGCTCAGCAATATTAGTAAAATTAAGCAAAAAATGCCCTACAGCATACTCCGTTTATTGTATCTTGCACTGGCGGATTCAATAATCGGGTATGGCATCTCAAGTTACGGTAGAACTTATAAAACTTACTTACAGAGAATCTACGACTTGCAAATTAGACTACTGAAAATGATTGTTCCTCTTAAGGTAAAGTTAGAACATAAAAACAACTATGATAAATTATTTAGTTACTGCAGAGTTCTTAGTGTATATGATAAGGCCAAGTTATCAGTGATATTAGAATATAAGCACCATATAGGAGCGCTGAATAGATATAATAGGCCTAGCAGTCTTCGAAGTCTTCCTAATGAACCTAACTTCACAATGTCAAACAATAATAATGAATATAGAAATAGAGTATGGTCAACTTACATGCCTACAACTCTAAACAGCTTTCCTGTAGAGGTAATTGATAGCTTAATTATGAACCCTATTAAAACTAAGAGTATTGTTAAAAAAGCGCTAATTAATTTAAACCTAAACAGCTCAAAAAGCACTGATAAATAAGTAGTTGAATAGGTAATAATAATATATAGTTAGAACAGTTGATATTATATAAAGGGGTATGACCCCTAACTTTCCTACTTAGATATAATCTTAAAAATAAAAGATTAACTCTAGGTTTAAGGTGTAAAACTAACATTGTTTGATCTTTAAAAATAAACAGCTTAATTTTTTTTTTTAACTAATAACTAAAATTTCAATGATAAAATGGCATTGACAAATTTTTGGTGTGGTTTAACACAGGCATTGTTGAAAATTCATAAAAAATAAAATAAAAGGTAAAATATATTTTTAGTACAGATGTTGCCTTTTTTAGGTGAATGTGTTTTTCTGTGACATAGCGTGCGAATAAAAAATTACTTCCACGAGATCGCTAGCCACAATGATATAATAAGTAAAGATATGTTACACCGGCTCTAAAATTGAAGCGCGCTGATTGTGATAATTCTAACAATCGCTCTTAGTTCTACTCAGACCACCGTGAGGTGTGTACCACTGCCGAGTTCTCGCAAATCACATGAACTGCGCCCTAAAATGTCATTTTATGTTATACAATAGTGAAAACTACGAAATAAAATGCAAAAATGCCTTTAACATCAAAAATCGTGCGCAATTAAACTGAATTATATATTTTTTCAATTTTACTATTTATTGAAAATAAATAGGACGCCATTTTGACGTTTTTGAAAGACTTCGAGAAAAAGACAAGCTTATACTGTTTAAGATCAAGAGTAACAGAGATAAAACAATGTTTATCAATAACAACCTTAAGAATGCACGCGCAATTGTCAAATGCTAGTTGTCTCTTTTTTATTTGTTAAATACGAGTATATGTATTTTGCCATCTCTTTTACGCATTTTGAAGTATGAAGATAGGTGTATGTCAACTGTCAATAAATCGTAGGTGTATGATGTGAAGTATTTATTTCGCTCATTTTGTTAGAGTATAACGTATCTTTACTTATATATCATTGGCTAGCCAGCCTTCCTTCGACGTCATACTTTCTATGAAAAACGACGCCCGGTACGACTTCATGTAAGTACATATATACTTTTTACGGATACCAATGCTCAATGTTCGAGTTTATTTTTGTGCTTTAGCCCTTATATGCATAATGATGTATATATGCATCATGTATGGACTCGGTTGACAGCATCTCAGAATTCAAATTTGAATAAATTGTTGTGAAGGTCATGAAACGTTAAAAAAGAGTACCTAATGCAATCTGGAAACCCTGACACAATGTATTTATCGACATATGAACCTATCGATTTTAAACTATATGATCATTTACATTTATCATATATTTGCCATTACAATGAAAGTAAACTACCAGTGCTCAGCCGCTATGTCAATCGTGACAGCTGTCAGTCGAAATACATTTTGTGTCAACAATGTCACTTTTTTTAATTGACAGGAATTACTTCATAGCGGCCGAGCACTGAACGTTACTAAAAGTGTTTCAATCATTTTCTATAAAAATATGCATCAAGATTGCTGTACTTTTTTTTAATGTTAAAAAAAACGAAGTAGGTACTAGGGTAGTTTTGCCGGTTCGCCGGCCACTTCTGGTTGTCGGCCACTACGTAGTAAAACGAAAATAACAAGAACTCTTTACCCTATCTATGCAAAACAACACTTTAATCGGGTAATTTCACTTAACACCTACACCTCTTTACACTGGCTGCCTAATAATGTTCCAATAGGGATGATGACTGTAGTTAAAATAAATTATTTAACATTATGCACGACATAATACACGAAGAAATTATCACTAAGATGTAGATTGAAGTAATTTTTGTACAGAACTTCTATTTAATAAATTGAAAAGAACTTAAAAGAGTAGGTCATTTGGCAGTACTCAAACGTGACGTCACTTTTGAGTATTTCATATAAAATTCCATAGTGGTGAATCCTGGTGATCGTTTTGACAGTTCGAAAAAAGATGCTGATTTGACTTGCCAGTCATCATCCCTATTGGCTGGTCAGTGCGTCGACAAAATTTAGACTGTGTAGATGTGTCGCTATTTTAAGTAAAAAATTGCGCGAGCAATTTTTTTCGAGGTGAGTAAAAATATTGTATCTTTGCTGTTTATAACATTGTTTATGTTTAAGTGTGTAGAATATTAGTCGAAGTATTGATATTTTGATCAAAATTCATGGAATATAAAGTAGAAACTATTAAAATTTGATGGCCGGGTAGCTAAATGCAAATTCGCGAAATATTTCGTTCTCGGCCACCCGGTCGAGAACGGCCTTGAACTTCGTAGGACTTAACTGCATACATTTGCTAAAATAAAAGCATACGTGAGCTATGTTGTGCTTTAATATGAAGTTAAATACATTTTAATTAATGTAGTTAACTGGCGGCCACATGTATTCTAAATAATACTTGATGAAAACGTACTATTAAATATTTTATAATTGGCGGCCGAGAACAGGATTACGACAAGCTAGTTTTCGGCCTTGTTAATTTATGCCGGCCGAAAATTTAGCAATAACGAAAAAACGAAAAATAAATAAAAAAAAGGTAGCAATAACGAAAAAACTCAATCTAAAGTCAGAAAAGAACGAAACTCAAAACATCCAACTATTGATAATACAGAAGAAGGTTTTGACAAGACAGATGATAAAGCAGATGCGGGATTGAGTAGCAGCGACGAAGGTTTTTTATTATTTTAATGCATTGTTTTAGTTTTATGTTATTCAAGAGAAATTCCTACTAAGTTTTAGGTGATTTTTAGAAAAAATGCATATGCTATGGTACGTAACAAATGCCATCAGGTGGGCCGTCATTTTGTTTACCACTGACGTAGTACAAAGTAATAAATAAATAAAATAATAGTTAAGTATATAACAGTTCCTTATAATGTTCCTAATATTTTTCTAATACACTTATTGATTCATATAGTTTTCGTTTTATTTAAAAATAAACCCAACAGACTATGGAATAAGATTCACTACTAAAATTATAAATAGTGGCCGAGAACTGATGATTAAGCGACCGAAAACTAAAAAAAATGGCCGAAAACCGGCTAAATCGCCGCTTTTTGATATTTATTATTTTAAAAAATCATTATGCATCATATGACATAAAGTTCGATCAAAAAATTACAATTTCATCATATTTATAGTCTAAAAATATAGTCATTACTTCGATTTGTTAAGCGCACTATTCATAAAATAGTTTTAAATTCAAAATGTTGGTAAACTGGCCGAAAACCGGCTAAACTACCCTATAATAAGTTCAAAGAAGCCGGTTTCAACTTTTAAATAGACGTATCATGCCTCGCCGAAGCCTGTACCTTTCTGACATTTACATTTTACACGTCATTACTACGCCATTGTATCTACTTCAATGTATTGTATACTCTACCAGACTGTAAAAAAATATACAGCTACACGACATGTTGGCAAACAATCATACAGGGGCCTATTTCTCGTACCTTATTAGACTAGTGATATTAGCCCATGAGTTAATATTTTTCAACAAGTTTACCACTCTAATAAAATATTAGTTATTAGTTACCAGTCTAAAAAAATATTAGTTAACAACTAATAAATATTAGCTAATATTATTAGACCTAATTTGGTTTGGGATTCACGAATAGAAAGAAAAAAATACACTCATATAGCTATTAGTCGCCGAAGCTTGTTAAAAAATATTAGTCGAAACTATTAAGTAGCGTGTGCGTATCATTTATCAGTATCACAGTTCGCTAACTAATATTATTTTATGCAACCCTTGTTTAAGAGAGGTCATAAAAGGTGAATGGCGTGGGTAACAATTTGAGGCGAAGCCAAAAATTGTTATTAAAGACGCCACGAGTATTTTTTGACTCAGTTAAACAATGTTGCATACAATAGTTTTTCTACGACCACACACTTATTTTCAAATAAAATTGTAAATTTGAGAAATATTCTTTTCATCACACTTGCTGTCTAAGCGCGCCATTGCTTGTGCGCGTGGTGGAAGTAATAGAAAAGTGAAATTTCCTAGGGAGTAATAGAAATGTCAGTACGTCATTGAATAATGTTAAGTCTTAAAACTTATTTTTTGTCGGCAAGTGTGATGAAAAACATTGTATGCCTCACGGTCGGTAAGCGGAATACTAACTGAAGTCATAAAAGCCTTCTAACACTCTCGTGAGTAATCCCGTACTTGCCTCCCTTGATGCACAATGTACTATAGTCAAACACAAATTTATTAATCATCAAGGTCGGGCGAGAGACGTCAAAATTAAAAAAGAAAGCTCCTCTCTGGTTTACTGTTCATCAGAAATGACATTTAAAATTAGGTTGGCAGCTACGTATTTCATCAACTCTTGTATACACGAGGTGTTTTAAAAATGCAAAAAACGCACTGCGTGTAAACCCGAATGCGTTTATAGGGAATAGACAATAGAGACTTATCTTGACATTTGTAAGGTAGGGGTTTAAAGGTGTGTTCACGACCATGTAAGTGACAAATAAAAGTACGGGAGTAGAAAAAGAAAATTATAAAATGTGGACGGATTCGATGAGAAATACTGAAAATTGTTATTTCCTCCCATTTTTCACGTTTATCTACTTTGGTTAACGTGTCCGAAGCTTCCAAATAAAATAACTCTGGCTTCCAATGTATTCCTTAAAACCATCAACTTCATAGGTATCCATTGTCAATAAATTTAAATATTTTATCTACCCAAATATCATAAACAGTCCATGATGCGTTCAAAAACCGCACATTATGACCACCATAAAAATAAATTGACTTGTTAGAATAAATTTCTTATCTGTGAAAGTGTTATTATAACTAAATAATATTATCGTTTTCGATAATATTATTTCATTAAAATTTCGAACATCTTTGAAAAATAAAGGAATTTGCTTAGGCCTCTATTCTAATATCACTCGAGATGACGTTTAGTTCGAAATTAAGTGTCAATTTCGAACAAAATTGACAATTGTCGCACGTAAGTAAGATTTCGAATGATATGATAGTTGGGGTTGACTCTAGATTGTCTATGAATTAAAAAAAAACTATGACAGCTGCCAGAGAATTTTTCATTACCGCCAATACCGCCATTACTTTGTTTTGTTGGAAAAAATATTTTAATTGTGGAATTAAAATAATTGCACTATACAAACTGTAAGTGGGTCAATCACTTTTTTTTATGTCACTCGTTGCCATGGTTACGTTCTCCTGGGTCACCCTTATATTCACAGTTTAATAGCATTAAAATTTACAAAACTTTATATTTTTTAATAGTTATGGGGCCCTTCCAAGGTTGGTCACCCACTGATCATGATAGTAGAGTTTGCAGTATACTTTCTTCTAACAAAGTATCCCACTGTTGTCCCCTGGGTGATGTGACAGAATAACAACATAAAAAAAGTGATTGACCCAAGTAATTATTATTGTTCCAAATAAATTTCTGCATTTTCGCATTTCTTTTCTGTTTTATTTTTATTAATAATTACTTTTAGTGGCCAAGAATAATCCTGCAATGCCGGTCATAATTTGCGGTTACTGAACGCATCATGGAAGCTCATGATATGTGGGTAGATAAAGTAGTGTATGCGACTGTACATAATTAGGCATTAAAACACTCGTGTGATGCTATTATGAAACTCGCCTTCGGCTCGTTTCATAAACCCACACACGAGTTTTAATGCCCTTCATTATGTACAGTCACATAAACTATTATTTCTACTAAACAAACAATTTTCTTTTTACCGCCAAAGTGTAAATGTCAAAGGATAAACTAATCATTCTATACACAGATATGCTAATCAAAACATGGCGGAAACTTACCTTTTTTTAAAAATATGAAATGAGGCATGGGTAATATCCCATTAAGCCAAGCTGGACTAATATTTTTAATTAGCTTACCAATATTAGTTACCAGTCTGATCATTATTTTCGAGAAATATTAGGATTTGTAAAATACTCACTAGTAACTAATAAACTTGTAAACTAATAAATAGTTCTTAGAAATAGGCCCCAGTCATGTAATCAAAACTTGAGTTTTTTTAATGTTACAGAGACTCAAGTCCAGTAAGACTCACTTTAATATAATATGTGTTTTGTAGTTTTTTTTATACATATAATTAAGTTTAATATTGTGATAAGAACCACCTAGGTTTTTTGATACAGGGTGAAATTAAATTGGTAATACAAAATAATATTTTCTGGATCTATTCGTGATTACGATCAACTTTTGCTATGGGAATTATATCGAATTTGGCAGAAAAAATGAGTAAATTCTGGTATCGAGTCCATTAATATGTATACAAATTTGTAAGGAATCAGTATGGAGAAATGGATACATTTTTTTTTTATGCTATAGGTGGCAAACGAACAGACGAATCGCCTCATGGAAAGCGATTAACGTCGCCCATGGACATCCGCAACACCAGAGGCGTGGCAACTGCGTTGCCGGCCTTTAAGGTGGGAGTACGCTCAATTTATACTTACCTACTATCGAATGCTATACTTACTATACATATTAATGAATTATAGCAAAAGCATAATTTGTATGGAGATGAAGATTTTGAAGTCATGTTTTCGAAGATGGTCCCATAGTAAAAGTTGGCTGTAGTCATGAGTAGATTCAGAAAATATTATTTTGTATCACCAATTTGATTTCACCCAGTATATTGAATTGTATTCTTATTTTAATGTATTCTATACGCTTATTTTGAACCTTGAATATTTTTTAATACATGGCATTATAATATTTTGTAATTTTTGGACCGTCATTATTGACCACCATATCCCAATGTGTCCAAAAATAAGAATGAGTCTTTACCAACACTACATACCGATCGCCTGGTCGGGGAACTATCTGATTTTAGCCTGTAACACCAAGATATAGATAGTTGAGGTCACTCACACATCAACATGTCATGTAATCACACGGGGAATTTCAAATTTGTGTTCTTTTTTCGTACTGACAGCAAGCCCAATTTCAATATTTCGACGCAAGTCATTAATTCATTCACTACATTTTTTACAATTAGTACTTCATTTTCATGTGTGTTTAATCATTCACCTCAACTCTGGTGAAATTACCTATAGCTTAATTTTCTCTGCCACCCTTTTTACTAGTGCGACAAGGACAGTTGCATTTCGATCGCAACTTAGCGATAGCGATTGGTATCTGCCTAGCCAAGATGCCATTCTGCGATACGATAAGCGATTGGTCACGTGACTCATTCGAATCTGTCGTTCTCATACATTTATTATTTATCGCTTGTGGTAGGTATAAGTACTATTGCAGAGTGGCAACTTGTCTAGGCCCCCTGGGTTGCTACGATGACATTTTCATACGTGCATCAAGCGAAGTTTTTCAATAAATACAAATGCAAAAAATAAAAATACAATCAAAAAATGTGTACTACATTTTCTGACAAGGTAGGTAGTATGAGTTAATCTTTTAAACTTGCTTACAAAACTCACTAGGAAAAAAATGTTTGCTCAAAAAGCAAGTTTGAAGTATACAGTGTGTTACCATCATTCAGGCCTTAATTCAAACTAAAGAATGATATGCAAGATTTTACCCATGCTTTGGAAAAGTAAAAGACACCTGTTCGCCAAAACGAACTTTAAGCATGCAAAACAGCCAAGAAAAACACTTTTTTAAGCAACTGTTCGCAAGAGTGATATTAAGTCGCGAAGGTAGGTACATTCTTCTTCAATGGCATGACTTACGGGCATGAGAAGTGAAAAGCCTTTATGCAACATATCGGGAAACCAATGCTATTATCTACAGTATCACGCTACGCTACGGCTTAGCTTAAATAGCAGTGAATCAGCTAAAGCTACGCTGGTCCCGCTACGTCGTAGCCGATTACAAGGTTTTCCCTCTTTATAGCGAAAATGTTTCGAAGAAGCTAGCTCAACAATGATATTGGGTAATAGGGGCTGAATGTGTAAAATTAAAGATCCTTGAATTTTTTGTTCATTAATATCATAAGAAATAATTATTGGAAAATTTCCTATGATCCATTTTCCAATTAGGCACATCGTTTTCGCGCGTTATGAATGTTAGGGGATATTATGATTTCAATGGTCATATCGCCTGATACCGACATTCGATAGCTAAGATGACGAAAATACAACAAAGCTTGATCAAAAATCAAGTAATAAATAGGATACCAATAGAACTACAAATTGTCGGGGATAGTGCAATACCGCGTAACTACCAAAGCAGTTCAAAAATCAAAAAAATTACACTCAAATTGATCCAAATTGAATTTGTTTTTCTTCCAATGGACTTGAGGGCAGTGTTGCCCATTGAATTTGTTAGTTACGCGGTATTGCACTAAGTATCTCCAACGAAATCATGTTATCATTACCACAGATTATTTTGGCCTTTGATGGCGCTTCATTGTATTCGTCTAGAAACGAGAAACACAGTTTAGAAACAGGCTCATTGAATTTAAGTGGAAAGTAAACAAACCAATAGAATATCGACTTCTTTTTTAGTTCTTTAATCTAATTCAACTGTTTTTTACATAATAAAATTACATGACCCATCGTGTTAATATTTTGAATTCCTGTATGCGATTATTTTTCTTATTATGTAATTATTTTATTTATCTGTATGAAATAATATATTTAACTTATACTTTAGAATGGATCCCACCTATCCTGGAAGTTTTTTTAATATATCTGTTCGGAATCAGCATGCTTGGCAGACATCATAACATTTAGCTATGACAAAATATATGTTTTCGTGAGTGTAGATAAAAAACCATCAGACTGTAAGTAGTGCTCGCTACAAGTTAATTAGGTACCAATAATTGACTAATTGTGTGCAGTTGCTAATTTATAAACCTGTGTATACATATTGCTAATCGGAGTTCTTTTTGTTGTATAAATTTACTTTCTAAAACTATCGATGTCTGAAGTACGAGTAGGTTAGCTAAATTGGTCTTTTGAAAGGTTGTACAGAGCTATTAAGATTCACAAGTGGGTGGTAATCGTGACATTAATAGAAGAAAGCAAACCCTCAAGATTAATGTTGCATTGTCCACGGCTCCCATTTAACGAGCATTGGTACAAAATGGAATCAAACCTGAACGATGTATTTCTTTCGAGAATAATTGGATTCGCGTTCTTTCATAGTCACGTCCATTAGGCGATCGGAAAGGGAATCAAATTGCAAAGCGTACAGATCATCATTGTAATCTCTTCGTCGAATAAATTGGGATAATTAGATTGTAGCTAATTTATTTTTACTCCGCATCGGTAGAAGGTTTGATAAGATACTACTTAATATAATATGTTGTAAATGATAATAAAGATAAAGTTAGTAAGTACCTAGTTACACCCAGTATCGCGGCACAACACACGTAAAAAAAACACTATAGTCGGTGTATTCGTGCATGTCGTACGATTAAACAGTTTAAACACTAGCATTGACGTACCTACACGCACGTTGTTTAACTATACGTAAGACGTATATATACTACTCAAAAGAAAATAAAACCATCTCGCGACTGCTACTTTATTTAAGTTTATTAAGCGTATCTATGTAAATACATAAGTGAGCTTTATTTTTTTATTTAGTAATTAATTGTTATAGTAATAACCTAAAACTTTATAAAAGAATACAATTTGTTATTGTACATAAAATATTTTAAAAATAAAAATAAAACCGCCTTCAAAAATTCGCCCGAACTAAAAAGTTAAAAATAATTTTGGTTCCTACTTCTTAGGATTTCCTACCCAAACCTTTAAACCTTTTACCCTATTCATTGAAATAAAACATTATGGCTAGGTACCCTACAGATTTCTTAGAAGTCGGTGCCAAGCCGAATACGTTCATAGGTATATATTAGATAGAGCTTTGTAACTTACTGTCACTCCGATTACGCTTTTATCAACAGAATGGTCTGCCTCAGTCATTTTCATGAAAGCATAACCGGAGTGACAGTATATTACAAAGCTCTATCAAATACATATAAGTACTCGCAAAGTGAACATATTTGGCTTGGCACCGACTTCTAAGAAATCTGTAGGGTACCTAGCCATAATGTTTTATTTCAATGAATAGGGTAAAAGGTTTAAAGGTTTGGGTAGGAAATCCTAAGAAGTAGGAACCAAAATTATTTTTAACTTTTTAGTTCGGGCGAATTTTTGAAGGCGGTTTTATTTTTATTTTTAAAATATTTTATTTTTTGCTTTTTAGTAGTGTAAATATAAAATCGTTATTCAGTATGCTCTAAATACTTATAATTAGAATGTACTGCACTGTAGTAGGCCATAAAACCTGAACTGGCGAACTTATATGAATACAAAAACAATTTCAAAGGTAACAGACTTAGCATGCCAATATTATTTAAAGAATCACTAACCGCTAACCGACATGTCATAACTACTAAGCAAACACTTGAATAGATCTCGAAAATGTATGACATTTGTTATATATACAAAGAATGATCCCCCAACCCCTAATCGTTAAGGAGTTATTCCTTTCCTCATCAGCTCACCAACATGAGACTATGGCCACCTAAAGGCAAATACTCGAATAGCCTCCAAAATATATGAAATATGTTATATTTAAAGAATTATCCCCCAACTCCTAATCTCCAAGGAGTTGTACCTTACATCATCAGCTCACCAACATGAAAGGATGACCACCTAAAGGCAAATACTCAAATAGCTTCCAAAATACACGAAATATGTTATACTTAAAGAATTATCCCCCAACTCCTAATTGCTAAAGAGTTGTACCTTCCATCATCAGATCACCAACTTAAGATGTTCATGACTAGATGCAAATACTTGATTAGTCTTCGAAAATAAATGAAAAATGTCATGTGTGCCTACAACATTTGAAGAGTTCCCTCGATTTCTCCAGGATCCCATCATCAGATCTGGATTCGGTGACAATGGGACCAACTAGAAGGTATACCCTTTCAAACAAAAAAAGAATATTTGAAATCGGTCCACGCGTCTTCGAGTAATCGGGGAACATACATAAAAAAAAAAAAAAGATTTCGACGAATTGTTAACCTCCTCCTTTTTGAAGTCGGTTAATAAATGTAACGTGAGATTGTTTAAATTCTGTCTCCACGGGACAGGCTTTGCCTAGTGTGGAGGTCAGTAAAAACTTGTATGTCCAAACTTTTATCCAAAATAAACGAATTTTATTTCATTACAATACCGCTCATTGCTACTCATTTTCTTTTGATGAGTAGGTATGATGTTTATATAGGAGTGTTTATAATATTAATATTACAGTAAACAAACTAACACATTTACAACAGTTTTTGTGACATGATGTCACCGTACTTAAGTACTTCATTATATTATAATGTAGTGAGCTAAGTACATAAATTTTCTCTTCTATTTAGCTTTGGCTAACAATACTTAATATCCTCTTTTTAATAAATTGCATCATACGAAGAGTGATTCACTTAATGCAATTCCAATCTTCTACTTTGCATACCTACAGTTAGATTTGCTCATTAGATCGAATCTCCATTACTATTTACAAAGGTCGGGAAGTAATGGATTGCCTTCTACGCCGACCGTAGGGGTAGGTAACACGAGGCAGATAAACCTGGCATCCGTGCGCCGTACCGTAATCAACTTATGTAGGTACCGACACGCATTTGTAGGTACCTATAATGCGACAAAAAGAAATCATCATAGATGGTGATGACTCATGAACATGAACGTCAATATAGAGAACTTTTAGACAACAACAATAAAATTAAATAGGTACCGAATTTTTGGCGAAGCAAAATTCCAATTATTACAAAAAATACGACAACTGTTGCGAAATTCTTACACAAGCGAAACTTCATGTCAATAATTAAAGAAAATTGTTTCAAGCCTTCAGACAATTGTCAAGACTTTCAGAAAGTAAAAATAAGTTTATTACGATGTAACCAGATTACTAGTAACAATTTTATATTGGTGGCAAACAAGTAAGCAGTAGCCGTAGAGTAGTAGTAGTAGAAGCCTGTGACGTCAGTAACAGTGATATTTATTTGCAGATTGAGGGTAAGAAATCCGAAAAATATCAAGTATTTTAACTCAGAATCATGAAACGACGATTACAATAGACTACTTATGAGAATGCTAATAGCTACTAACGAGAAATAAAGGTCTCCTTGATTAAAATCTATATTTTTGGGAACTTACGATAGTTTTTCAAGGCGCAATGTAAAATACATGTAGTACGTATTCAACGTTTTCCCCTCACAGAAAGCAATAAAGCTCATTATTTGTTTTAGTACCTAATAAATTTGATTCAAACAATACTTAGTTCAACGCAAATCGAAAATGGTACAAGTACTAAGACGAGTAGGTATTGAGCAAATACACAAATTATGCAAAAAAAATTATGCTTGAAAAAAATTGTTACGAGTATTATTCTTACTTACATGAGAAATAATGATTGTGTGTTGAGATGTTATTCAATTGCTTGTATTTTTAACCGAGTAGTTTCTGCACAATACTGGCAAATAAAGGAGTTCGTATACGTTGAGCGTAATTTTTATGGGTAACGCGTCACGGACACATTTATTGCTCGTAAAGTTATCGCAACTCCCTTACACTACCTACTCTGTCATATTTGTTAGGAAGATAATAGCAGTGTTTTACCCTACAATAAAACACATATTAAGCGAAACACCTTATTCGAAACCTACATTAATATTTGAGAGAGGCAATCTTGTTTACTATAACGTGACGGTTGCTGATTTGACTATACTCTACTCTTTTTACCCCCTCTATCAGTTTCCCGTTTGTGCCACCAGGGTAGAGATGGCCGCTCCCTCGTCATTGGTTCTCAAATTTAATGTTTTATTTACACGTTTTGCAATGTTCCACCAAAACAGTGATATAATAGATAGATAGATACGATAGTGACGGTGGTGACCGTCACCAAAACTTACACAAAGGTGAAGTGAAGTGAAAGTGCTAAGATTTGTAGTGAGTTAGTGAAAAGTAACTGTGAGAGTGGAACATTGCATTTTAACCGCCAGGCAGGATTATAAAGTGTAGGTTTCGAATAAGGTGTTTCGCTTAATATGTGTTTTATTGTAGGGTAAAACACTGCTATTAAGCTTCTGCACCGTTATTCGAAACCTACATTAATATTTGAGACCTGTCTGTTATCGCCTGGTGGCAAGACACCAATGTGAATCATGTGAAAACAATTAGGTAACTGGTAAAGTTACAGTCACATTCGTGTGTGATAAGAATAAAAATGTTCTTTTATATTATGATATATGGATTAAAACACATAATATACAATAATACTGTTTATTGAAAAACAACTTTAGCATACAATAATACTGAAAAACAAGTTTATTTCAACTTAATCTAGGCTTGTATTAAACCTGAATACATTGTTACATATATAATTATGTATCTACAACAGACCAAACTCAATTGTAATAATTAACTGGTGGTAAGTCAAATGTAACATTGGATTTTTCAATTATGTTGTATTGTAATTTATTATAAATAAATCAATTAAAAATGTATCTATTTTTATTGATTAGGTACCCTTTGCTCCTAATCTATAAGATCTTCTTACAATTATTTTTCAAATTGAATAATCAACGGGAGTAAAACATTCAGTTACAGCTAAGACGGGTGCTGATTGTCGAATTTCTCTACAGCAAACGTTAGAAAAAGTGCTTTGTGAGCGTCAGTTATCGCGAGCTAAGTTTTCATCCAACGGAAGGATTTGTACCAAATTTTTCGAAGCTACTGCAGGATGCATTAGCTACCCGGAGTAGCTTGGATCGATGCCCGCGTCATTGTCAGACTTACAAATGTCACCATACCAAATAATATAGGGTCCAAGTCCATATATTTTAAGTTTTGAGTTAAATGCAAACAAATAACAGTTTTTAATTCAATAAATTAATAGGGTTTCCTGATTTTGAGTTAAATTTTAGCCTGACTGTATTTAATTCATAATTCATTTATTGTATATAATCATGTGTTACACAAGATTTTATTGTATAATAATAGTTCACATGAACCCTGTTTGGGTATGGGTAATTTTACACATTTAACTAAAACTATACATAACTAAAATTAGATTCTTGCAACGTGCTCTTTTAATGTACTTAACAGAACGTAGTAAATTAGGTATTAACATTTACAATAACGTTAATAATTTAAGAGGCACAATCAGTTTTTGACCCAGAAATTGGCCAAAATATTATTGATGTATAAGATACAATACAATCGTTTTTATTAACAGATAGTAAATTAAGGTCATATACCCTATGACTTGAACAAACAACAATAAGGATGAGGCAGGTTTTGAACATTCCTAAAAGCTATTTTCATTGATGAGTACCACCTTTTTTAAGCGATTCTACTAAGGTACCGGTATCCCGTATAGGTACGTCTTTACGTTGTTTACTTTTGAAGTTTCATTGGAAATAGCCTTTCATGAATATTTTACAAGCGTATGTGACGCTAGGTTGACCTGCAAATTAGGGTTTGTTAAGGTAGCAATCGCAGATTTGTACACTTATATGGTCGAATAGGACACGCTTACTTTTTGATGCAGGTCAATTATTTATCTAGCAAAATCGGCTGCTGAGGGTGTATTCACATTACCGACCACGAGCGACCACACGACCATAAGCACCACTTATACCAAGGGTGTTTATAAGTTTTTAACGATGATTTTCGCCAGCTAGAAGTAATAAATTCTTTTGTAGTTGGGACCAATTTTCTATGCTTTCTGTCCATCCCCACATTTTCCTGCTTCTAGCATCAACTCCTGAGCCTAGGACGGGGGATGACCTGAGGCTGTGTCTATCAGGGCCTGATCTAGACTAAGTATTGTGAATGGTGGGGCAAGGGCTCAATTTTTGAGATCAGCTCTCCAAAAAACTATCGGCCACAGGGGGGCTACGATCAGGTAAATTCCTAGAGCTGTATTCATTGCGTGTGCTAATACTTGAGGTATTAAGAATGGTGGTGGGAATATCCAGGCTAGCTGGTAACGCCACGTTCGACTGAATGCATTGTGAAACTGGGCTTGACGATCTGCCGCGTTCAGTGATACATAATTAGGCACTTCATACGCCTTTGCCGACACGAGATGTACTTCCGGCGTGTCCCATTTCGAGAATGTTTTCACTGTTATTATGGGTAGGAGAAGGAGATTTCACTCTGAAATGACTGGCAGGCGAGACAGGCGGTCTGCTTCGCAATCGAACTTACCGGGGAGATAGTGAATTAGTAAATTAATGTTGTACTGGTCTACTAGATGAAACACCTTGTAACATAGATTCATTAGGGAGGATGACAGAGTTCCCCCTTCGTTCCTCAGGGAGGCAACTACAGACTTGTCGTCGCTTTGTATTATCATGGAAGAGTTTGTTAGGTAATGGCAACAACATTTTAGGGCATTTAGGATCGCGAGCATTTCTCTTTGATTTGAATGGAGACTTGACTCTTCTTGTCCTATCTTCTTATTGCCCCCATCATTTTATATTTTCATTATCCACAATGATAGTTCGAGCAACGCTTCCATTAGTATATATAGGGAACCGACAATATATGGACTGGTGAAGGGGACTCGCACCAAATGCTAACAGGGCTCTGTGATTGAAACGTCCACGGAGTACTGGAAAGCGGACAAAGTTTAGGGAGCCCACAATGCTTTGACTTTCGTTTGTACAACCGGTTTTTTTTTTTTTTTGCTTCAAAAACGGCATTTATTTTCAGGGCCAAGCATTTCTTTAATGGGAAGTTCTTTTTGTTGGCATGAGGATACCAACAATTTTCCAGGTATTCTATGGCCCTCCGAGGGGTAAGGATAGACTTAACATGATTGACCTGCCAGCCCAAATGTTCTAGAATTTGCACCGTTTTTAAGGCTTTTCGTGATAAAGGCCGAGGTTCTGATTTGCTAGGAGAAAAAAGTCTAAATTAACTAAAACTCGAAAGGTCTGGGCAACCCAATTGGTCAGAAATGACCTTAAGGCAAGCAGGTCCTCTGCAGCTGTTGAAAATCAGACTTTGAAACAAATTCAGACTCGCTGGCTGCGACAGGCAGATGGAAATAGGCGTTTGACAGATCTAATTTTACTAGCAAATCTGAGGGCTGAATGAACCCTGAAATTCGGTGAAATTTTCACCAACTTGAACTTTACGATCGGTAAGTATAGAATTAAGATTTGAATACTGGACGTTAAGATCAGTCGCTTTTTGGGATTAGGAACATCGGCGTGACAAAAACTAGGAGTGTAATATATAGCACGCCCGTCTCAATAATTCTTTGAATTGTTTCCTGCATTTGGCAATGCTAACGGGGGCCTTAGGTAAAACGAATTTCGAAACGATTTAATCAATTTTAATAGTGAGCGTGGAATATTTAATGATTCTCATCTTTCCAAAAAAAATAAAAATAAAAATAAAAACTGACCCGCTCGAAAACTGTTGCAGTCAGAATTTCCTCTTTTGATTAAAGTCCCTGCGTGGGAAGTTTTGACCTAGTCGGGTAGTGTTTTTATAGGCATTGGGGCCTTGGGGTCTCGGGCCCAGGCTACGCTGGCGAGGCTTTCCTTGACCTCGGCTATTTGCAATTATTCTGGATGGGCGAAAGGGATCGCGCCAGCCCATTGGTAAAAAGTTATAATTGCCTTGCGCAGGCAATTTTAAGAAAAGTCGAGGTATATTCATAAAGCAGCTTGACTCGTCATAAATACCCTGTGTGGGCCCTTTTTGAGCATTACTACCCAGATCAGCACTTGCTTGCGCCGCAGGCTTATTTTGGGTTGGCGTTCAGACTAGCGACAAAGTTTTTGTAAGAAAGGTCAAGGCATATTCATGAAGCAGTTACACTGGTCATAAATGCCCTGCGTGGGCCCTTTTTAAACGGTTTTTATTAACTTCACCGCGTATCAACTGTCGTCGATGCTTCAAATCTTGTGATCAATTTTTCGACCACTTCTACTGCACCGAAATCAATAAAATTTGGAACTCTTATCAAGTCCCCATGACAATGCAATATTATAATATTTGTATCCTTGTATCCTCAAAGCCTGATGCTGCAGACGTACTGCTTACCTTAACCGAGAGTGTTAGACACGTGAAAATGAAAGTATAGCATGTTCGGCATAATCAAATACTATCAACCTGATCTTGACTTCCAACTCCTCACTCCTGATGCTGCAGTACTGCCCACAAAAACCGCAAGGTTTATCTTTTATCAATATCTTGATTTTAAAGAAGTTCTTTAGATATTAAGTAGAAACATGAGAATTTAATACTAATGTCCAACTCCTCAAATCTGATACTCTAGTGTTACTGCCTGCCACAACCGCTAGGTTTAGCGATATGTAGATTTTGAAGCACTTCTTTAGATATTTGGTAGAAACATACGGATTTCATTATTATCATCATCATCATCATATCAGACGAAAGACGTTCACTGGTGAATATAGGCCTCCCCCAAAGATTGTCACAAGGACCGGCCCTGTGCCACCCGCATCCAACGATCTTCACCAGGTCATGAGTCTACCTTGTGGGTGGCCTACCCACGATGTGCCTTCCGGTACGTGACCACTAGAGAACCTTCCCGCCCCAACGGCCATCGGTATCACACGCAACGAGCCCCGCCCACTGCCCCTTTAGTTTAGCGATTCGAAGAGCTATATCGGTTACTTGGGTTCTGCTGCCGATGGTCTCATTTCTAATCCGATATCGCAGAGAGACTCCTAGCATAGCCCTCTCCATTGCCCTTTGGGTGACATTGAGCCTTCTTATGCTGATAGAGTGACAGCGTGGTTCGCGTAGGGCGAGCCGTCGGGTCTGCGCACCTCCAGCTAACAGAGTGACAGCGTGAGTGGATCGCGTAGGGCGAGCCGTCGGGCCTGCGGCCCTCCAGCTGATAGAGTGCTAGCGTGATTGGATCGCCTAGGACGAGCCATCGGGCCTGCGGCCCTCCAGCTGATAGAATGACAGCGTGAGTGGATCGCGTAGGGCGAGTCGTCGGGCCTGCGGCCCTCCAGCTGATAGAGTGCTAGCGTGAGTGGATCGCCTAGGACGAGCCATCGGGCCTGCGGCCCTCCAGCTGATAGAATGACAGCGTGAGTGGATCGCGTAGGGCGAGTCGTCGGGCCTGCGGCCCTCCAGCTGATAGAGTGACAGCGTGAGTGGATCGCGTATCGTAGGGTGAGCCGTCAGGCCTTCGGCCTTCCAGCTGATAGAGTGACAGCATGAGTGGATCGCGTAGGGCGAGCCGTCGTCCCTGCGGCCCTCCAGCTGATAGAGTGACAGCGTGAGTGGATGGCGTAGGGCGAGTCGTCGGGCCTGCGGCCCTCCAGCTGATAGAGTGACAGCATGAGTGGATCGCGTAGGGCGAGCCGTCGGGCCTGCGGCCCTCCAGCTGAAAGAGTGACAGCGTAAGTGGATCGCGTAGGGCGAGCCATCGGGCCTGCGGCCCTCCAGCTGATAGAGTGACAGCGTGAGTGGATCACGTAGGGCGAGCCGTCGGACTTGCGGCCCTCCAGCTGATAGAGTGACAGCGTGAGTAGATCGCGTAGCGTAGGGCGAGCCGTCGGGCCTGCGGCCCTCCAGCTGATAGAGTGACAGCGTGAGTGGATCGTAGTGTAGGGCGAGCCGTCGGGCCTTTGGCCCTCCAACTGATAGAGTGACAGCAGAAGTGGATCGCGCAGGGCGAGCCGTCGGGCCTGCGGCCCTTCAGCTGATAGAGTGACAGCGTGAGTAGTTCGCGTAGGACGAGCCGTCGGGCCTGCGGCTCTCCAGCTGATAGAGTGACAGCGTGAGTGGGTCGCGTAGGGCGAGCCATCGGATCTGCAGTCCTCTAGCTAATAGAGTGACAGCGTGAGAGAATCGCGTAGCGTAGGACGAGCCGTCGGGCCTGCGGCTCTCCAGCTGATAGAGTGACAGCGTGAGTGGGTCGCGTAGGGCGAGCCATCGGATTTGCAGTCCTCTAGCTAATAGAGTGACAGCGTGAGAGAATCGCGTAGCGTAGGGCGAGCCGTCGGGCCTTCGGCCCTCCAGCTGATAGTGACAGCGTGAGTGGATCGCGTAGCGTAGGGCGAGCCGTCGGGCCTTCGGCTCTCCAGCTGATAGAGTGACAGCATGAGTGGATCGCGTAGGGCAAGCTGTCGAGCCTGCGGCCCTCCGGCTAGTAGACTGACGGCGTGAGTAGTTCGCATAGGGTAAGCTGTCGGGCCTGCGGCCCTCCGACTGGTAGACAGACAGCGTGAGTAGTTATAGCGTAAGGCGAGCCGTCGGGCCTGCGGCCCTCCGACTGGTAGACAGACAGCGTGAGTGGTTATAGCGTAAGGCGAGCCGTAGGGCCTGCGGCCCTCCGGTTGATAGACTGACGGCGTGTGTGGGTCGCGTAGGGCGAGCAGTCGGGCCTGCGGCCCTCCGGCTGATAAAACTGACAGCGTGAGTGGTTCGCGTAGGGCGAGCAGTCGGGCCTGCAGCCCTTCGGCTGATAAAACTGACAGCGTGAGGCGTGAGTGGATCGCGTAGGGCGAGCCGTCGGGCCTGTGGCCCTCCGGCTGATAGGCTGACAGCGAGAGTTGTTCGCGTAGCGCGAGCCGTCAGGTCAGGCCTGCGGCACTCCGGTTGATAGACTGAGTGTGTGAGTCCTTCGGGTTCGCGTAGAGCGTACCATAGTACTGATAGCTTGAATTGACCCTTTGGACCCTCGGTACGCGTCGGACTTTCAGTCAGACCTACGATCCTCCATTTGGTCAACTGAGAGTCTGAGTCTATATTTTATAGTCTGGAAATCCGACTTTTATAATGTGTGAAATATGAAAATGTAAACTTGATTTTCTCAATAAATCAATGATATATTCCTTATTGCCAGATCTGTACTATCTAAGGTATAGTATAAGCAGGAGAGTATAGACGCTACTATGCATAATTAACTATATTGCATATTACAAACAAAATCCTTGATCTAGAATAAGTATAAGTAGTAACAATTGCACTAAAAACTTGAAAATAAAATAAGTAAAAAAAGTTTTAAGTTAAACGGTTTTTATTGCACCAAAAACTAGAAAATAAATATTAGTTACTGGCGTAGATGATATTTTCTGTACATTACTCTTGTGGAACTATTATCACTGTAGTCTTCCAGAGTCGGATGCTAAAAGCCACGTTTAGTCTCTATGTCAGTGGATTAAGCGTTTAATCGGAAACTTTTACTAAACTAAAATAAAAACGTGGGGCGCTATTATAAAGAAACATACAAGCTCGAAATATGTAATTGTAGCTTTAATTTTGGATTTAATCATTCCTACACTTCAACAGAGGAAAATAGCTTAAATTCTTTACACTATTGCTGTCTTGACTTTCTATGTGTGTTCCTAAACGCAATTGCGTACGCCCCACGTTTTTATTTCGGTTTGGTAAAAGTTTCCGATTAAACGCTTAATCCACTGACATAGAGGCTAAACGTGGCTTTTAGCATCCGACTCTGGAAGACTACAGTGATAATAGTTCCACAAGAGTAATGTACAGAAAATATCATCTACGCCAGTAACTAATATTTATTTTCTAGTTTTTGGTGCAATAAAAACCGTTTAACTTAAAACTTTTTTTACTTATTTTATTAGGAATAACTACACAGATTAGCACATGCTTGCGCAGCAGGCTTATTTTGGTTTGGCGGTGAGTCCGGCCAAAAGTTTTTGTAAGACGAGTCGTCATATTCATAAAGCAGTTAGATTGGTCATAAATACCCTGTGTTGGGCCTTTTTCAAGCATTACTACATAGATTACAACTTGCTTGCGCAGCAGGCTTATTTTGGGTTGGCGGTCAGACCGGCCAAAAAGTATTTGTAATAAAGGTCTAGGTGTATTCATAAAGCAGTTAAGACTAGTCATAAAATACCTGCATAGGCCCTTTTGTGAGCATTAATACACATTAGCACTTGCTTGCGCAGCAGGCTTATTTTGTGTTGGCGGTCAGACCGGCCAAAATTTTTGTAAGAAAGGTCTAAGCATATTCATAAAGCAGTTAGACTGGTCATAAATGCCCTGCGTGGGCCTTTTTTGAGCATCACGACATAGATTAGCACTTGCTTGCGCAGCAGGCTTATTTTGGGTTGGCGGTCAGACCGGCCAAAAAGTTTAGGAAATTTCACCGTGTTTTTCCAATAAAAGTTATGTGAGCTCGGGGTATCTTTCTTATGGACTCTTTGACACTTAGGCAGCGGGGGATACAATCTCGTCTTTGTCGGATAAGGTCAGCGCGGTGACGACATGTTAGTTGCAATCATTACAGATATATTGATTTAAACTCTCACGATTATCACTCGTACCTATTTTAAGACCAGTTTGTCGTTAAAGCATCATTAGGGATCTTATGAAAACTACCCTCCATAAAAAGATCTGATTTTATTTTCTAACGCCTGAAAAGACAGCTCATCAGCAGTACGAGACCATGCTATTAATGCGTCAAAAACATAAATTCTTTAATTAGTCATTTGTCTCGAGGCCTACAAAGGCCGGTTGGGAGCAGCAAAGCTTATGTACCATTGGAACGGATGGTTCTTCTAAAACATCGTTAAATGCAACTTTAGTGTCAAACCATTTTATTTAAAAACAGTGGGTTCAAATTTCTTCAGCTTTGTATATATCTCGCCGCTCACGTTGCCCTCTAATTCATCTTTTTATTTGCCTGAGAAAGGTACATTACTCATGGATTGCAACATGTCACTAATACAGATTTGAATACCGCTAACCTTCTATGGCATCGTTACGCCGCCTTCGGCTCCCATGCCGGAGTAGGTATAGTCTTGAATCGGACGATGAGCTAGTGCTTGATGCACTAGATGTGTCCGTCATCGTTATTTTGCAAAAACTCTGCAAAATAAAATAAGATTAATAACAATTTTTTATATTCGAACGGTAAAACCGTTAAGACTTTAAAATATATTTCACTTATTCGAACCGTACGTCTCGGTAAACGAGACACCAATGACGAGGGAGCGGCCATCCCTACCCTGGTGGCACAAACGGGAAACTGATAGAGGGGGTAAAAAGAGTAGAGTATAGTCAAATCAGCAACCGTCACGTCATAGTAAACAAGATTGCCTCTCTCAAATATTAATGTAGGTTTCGAATAACGGTGCAGAAGCTTAATATATTTTATTTGATATCGACTGGTAGTTTTTTGATAAAAACATTTAGAGAAAGTTTCCATTTCATGGACTTATTTATGGTTTCCTTTCCTCGTTAAGTTTGATTATCAAACACGAGACGATCATGTTAAAAATGTGGCAGCTACGGTGAGATATGATTCGTTGGTTACTTATAACAGTTATTACTTCATTTCCTTATTGGCATGTGTGAAGTATGTATCTTATAAAAATGAATACGAGTATAAGTACAGGACAGCTATTATTACTTAGTTTAGACTTTTTTATTAAAAAATGTTTACATAATGTGTGGGTATGTAAATGTAACACCAAAGTTGTCGGTAGTTAGGGATATGAACCACCTTACTTACGTGCGCAATGTCTTTAATGCTTTTAGTTAGTACCTAATTGTTGGTCTCACACTCAAAATCCGTATTTTCGATAAAAAGTAGAAATTATCATATTTTTGTGATTTGCATAGAAAGCCCCTCCTTCTTTTCGACTACGAGAGACTCTTTGAAGTAGACTTAGTTTAAGAGATTGTAGTTCAATATAACTTGAAGGTTGTGTTACTATTTACTGTTTTAATTGTTAATTAATGGTGAAAACTATGTACTCTGAAGGTGCATAAATCTGTAAAATGTCACTCATTACTTTAATATAAGACAGAAGACACTGCTGCCCTGTTCCTTGCGGTTATGATTATCAGCAGGTGGGTTCCACGAGAAACTCTTCTTTGTCGGAAACATGACAGCTATGACAGCTACCTTAGAAATATAAGGAAAATGCGATATTTCTCCATTAATACAAACACCAAGTTATAAAATTAAGTTACACCAAAAATTATATTCCGTACTTTCTTAAAAGTATGCGAAAAATGGCGCCACGTACCCGACATTCTCGTGGAATGCACCAGTAGAACTATGCTCGTAATACGTGTCCTTGTCTCCAATATGTTTTGATATTACAGACCACGTTTTTATATATCCAAGTTTCTTAACTAATGTAGAAAACGGGAATCTTTAAAAAATTACCAGAACATTTATACTAGAACCATTTTTTATTGTTGTAGTCAAACATTCAATGAAGCAGTAATAGACAGGTTGAAGGAGTTTATTTAAACTCTGTCTGGGATAAACAGCCGGCCCGCCAAGTTGTTTTAATCGCCAAAGCAATTATTCTTCCTGCTTCCCATTAGACCCGACAACTGGGAATACTGCTACAAATAGAGTAGGCCCGGAGACAATTTACAGACAAATAGGCACAATTTTTATTAGTCCTGTTGGTCCTGTTTATTTGTAGTGGGTAAGTTACAAAAAAAATTCTATGCTCCTAAGTATTTCTTTACAGGGCGCTTAAAGACAAGTTGCCAATCGCTAACGCTTAATCGCCAATCGTAAACGAAAGGCAGCAACCTGTATTTGTCGCACAAATAGGAAAGAATGGCAGAGAGGGAAAACTACGATACGCTACTAAGCGTTAGCGATTGGCAACTTGGCTGTGCATCCTGGCCTACCATATTGGTATCCTTGCGCGGGTGTCCTACGTGAGCGAATTCTTACCATCAGTTGATTTGACATTCGCTGATTTGCGCAAACATTAGACGGTGATGGTAGACGATCCGATGGCGACTAAATATGCGAAGGTAAGGCAGCACGATTTCCATCCAAGGAGGCAAGGACCTACGAATACGCTAACCATGAACAGTAGGTACCTATATTCAAATAGCTACTAGGTACTTGAGGAATAAACGACGTCAATTTTTTTTTTTTTTTTATCTTCTGCATATATTTACACCACCTCAAACATTAACCGGTCGGAGTATGATTTCAAAAGTCGAAATTATTGGTTATGATCACCTAGGTTTTCTTGTGTTTTTTAACCGACTTCAAAAAGGAGGAGGTTTACAATTCGTCGAAATCTTTTTTTTTTTTTATGTATGTTCCCCGATTACTCGAAGACGCGTGGACCGATTTGGAAAATTCTTTTTTTGTATGAAAGGGTATACCTTCTAGTTGGTCCCATTGTCACCGAATTCAGATCTGATGATGGGATCTTGGAGAAATCGAGGGAACTCTTCAAATGTTGTAAGCACACATGGCATTTTTCATTTATTTTCGAAGACTAATCAAGTATTTGCGTCTAGTCATGAACATCTTAAGTTGGTGATCTGACGATGGAAGGTACAACTCCTTAGCAATTAGGAGTTGGGGGATAATTCTTGAAATATAACATATTTCGTGTATTTTGGAAGCTATTTGAGTATTTGCCTTTAAGTGGTCATCCTTTCATGTTGGTGAGCTGATGATGGAAGGTACAACTCCTTAGAGATTAGGAGTTGGGGGATAATTCTTTAAATATAACATATGTCATGTATTTTGGAAGCTATTTGAGTATTTGCCTTTAGGTGGTCATAGCCTCATGTTGGTGAGCTGATGATGGAAGGTACAACTCCTTAGAGATTAGGAGTTGGGGGATAATTCTTTAAATATAACATATGTCATGTATTTTGGAAGCTATTTGAGTATTTGCCTTTAGGTGGTCATAGCCTTATGTTGGTGAGCTGATGATGGAAGGTACAACTCCTTAGAGATTAGGAGTTAGGGGATAATTCTTTAAATATAACATATGTCATGTATTTTGGAAGCTATTTGAGTATTTGCCTTTAGGTGGTCATATCCTCATGTTGGTGAGCTGATGATGAAAGGTATAACTCCTTAACGATTAGGAGTTGGAGGATAATTCTTTGTTTGGAGGATAATATAGCAACTGTCATACATTTTCGAGATCTATTCAAGTGTTTGCTTAGTAGTTATGACATGTTGGTAAGCGGTTAGTGATTCTTCAAATAATATAGGCATGCTAAAGCCTGTTACCTATAATCTTTGAAATTATTCATACCCTGCTGATGATACAATGTATATCTCCTTGATAATGGGAATGGAATGGGAATGTTTGTTGTATTCATATAAGTTAGCCAGTTCAGGTTTTCTGACCTACTACAGTGCAATACATTCTAATTATAAGTATTTAGAGCATACTAAATAACGATTTTATATAAATTACACAAGGTACTAAAAAGCAAAAAATAAAATATTATAAAAAAAAAATTAAACCGCCTTCAAAAATTCGCCTGATCTAAAAAGTAAAAAATAATTTTAGTTCCTACTTCTTAGGATTTCCTACCCAAACCTTTAAACATTTTACCCTATTAATTGAAATAAAATATTATGGCTAGGTACCCTACAGATTTCTTAGAAGTCGGTGCCAAGCCAAATATGTTCACTTCGCGAGTATAAGTATTTGATAGAGCTTTGTAACTTACTATCACTCCTGTTATGCTTTCAGCAAAATTACTGAGGCAGATCATACTGTTGATAAAAGCATAATCGGAGTAAGGGCAGTAAGTTACAAAGCTCTATCTAATATATAACTATGAACGTACCTATTTGGCTTGGCACCGACTTCTAAGAAATCTGTAGGGTACCTAGCCATAATATTTTATTTCAATTAATAGGGTAAAATGTTTAAAGGTTTGGGTAGGAAATCCTAAGAAGTAGGAACTAAAATTATTTTTTACTTTTTAGATCAGGCGAATTTTTGAAGGCGGTTTAATTTTTATTTTAAAATATTTTATTTAACAACGACTACAAGTTGACATAATACTTAGTCCCACTGTCAGTGAAAATGCATCCATTTGAATATATTTGTAGCATCTACTGACTCATACATATACCTATTCCGGTGAAAGATGAAAATATTTGTATACCTATTAAGACTGATATTGCTTGATTCAACTCGTAATATGAATTTTGAAGTAGAAACAACTTACTACGAAGAAATCGGCCCAATTTCGAAGTTTATGTAAGAGCTGGTTACCCGTCGGCCTCTTTGTGTTGCTCGCCTGCCAGTGGCCAACTTTTTAAGTATTTATTCATATATCTAAGGAGATCGTAAATCTATTTGAGAATGGTAATTAAGTGGCTTTTTGGGGTACCCTAGTAAACAATGAACCCTCATAGTTTAGTCATCTCCGTCTGTTCGTCTGTCTATCTGCAGCTTAGTTCTGTGGCCGTTAGTATTAGAAATCGGCAATTTAGTACAGGTATACATATTATGATATTAATCACGCCGACAAAGTGGTAGAATTGATTTTTTATTTTGCTGTAATCCTATAGTGTGGGGTATCATTGAATGCGTCTCTTAAAAAGAATAAGGGTCTCACAAAAAAGTTTTTTTCTAAATTATAAATATTAGATGTCATATACCAAAGAAAAAACGACCAAGATCACCTATGTCCGAGGTGGGGATATGCAATATGTTATTTTCTAAAGTCAATATTTTCAGAGATAACTGCCCCAAAAAAAATGTGCGTATAGAATACTTTAAAATAGTGGGGCTTATAGAATACTTTAAAATCAAACTATTTCGAACATAATCGGCCCAGCCGTTTTCGAATAACTACGGAATCGTAAATTGAGCATGGCCCGACATGCTCTTGGCCGATTTTTACTGCTTTTTATGTGAATTACACACCCTTGAATTACGCGTTTACCGTTGGAGTGCATGTTCCGGTATTTTTGACTGTGCCGCTTTAATATAAAATCTTATGACGACTTTACGTACAAACTACTAAGTACTGACTGGAACATGTTACATTATATTATATACATACATGGAACGTTATTTATACGAACGAGACTTCATGTTTGCTCATGTCGTAGGTATTTGCAGCGAAAATGTTGAAAAAGGAAAAAGTAGGTCACATATTGGGTAAAGAATAACCGTAGGAGGTCAAAATCTAACCAATTTGATTCGTTGAGTATGTATAGGAGAGACGGTAAACACTCGCAGGTGGTTGCCAATAAGGGCCCATGTTTACCATTCTCTCGCCAAAGGGATTGAAATGTAATGGTTTTGTCTCAAATTTATAGGTCGATACTTATTTTAGAAATGTGTTTAATGTACAAGCACATGAGGACTGGAGGCTATGAGCGGCCTATTTTATCTGCGATAAAAATCACCATAGAATCCTTATGAATATCTACTTAAAAATATGGAATTAAGTAGACAGACACCTAATAAATACACAATATTTGCATACCTAATAGGTATTATACATATTATTGAAAGTGACAGAACAGAACAAAGCATGGAAACACATTACTAATATCAAATTCACGTAAACTATTTGATAAGTCACCAAGATAATAAGGAGCAAAAAAACAATGAGAACGTGTAGTGGCACATCGTTGCTGAATCAGCCTACACCCATTTCAGTTCTAATAAAAGGACAGCGATATTTGGCAGACGACGACCCTTGCGGTCAAGCGCGCAACAACATTTATTATATGATGCCCTGTTTTCTGTAAATAAATAGTTGTATCCTATATATCTATGAATATTTTTAATTCATTACTTTTTATAACGCTAGTATAACAATAAGTACATAGTTTAGTAATCGTTTAGGAAAATGTAGCAGTCAAAAATTATCTATGCAACAACGTATTTATTCCTCTCATACCGATTATTTGTACGTACGTATTTCTTTCACCTCTTTATTGCACGAACAGAGACAGACACAGAATGAGCAAAATAACACGAGAAAATATAAATAAATATAGGTATAGGTACAAAAGTATGTAATGCAGAAAAAAGCTCCTACTATAATTCCAAAAATTGTTGACATGAGAATAATGTGGCATCCCAATGTGGAATTAAAATAATTTCCTTAGCATGCATGTATAACAACAAACACTGAGTCAGTTATTGGAGGGCACCGGTATTCGCAATTTACCCTCATCACTGTGAGTGCTTCGGCAATAAAACTATCAATACCTAGTCGAGTTTCATTTTAGGGAAAATGTTTATATTTATAATTTCAGATGCCCTGTTTAAGTAGACACTGTTGGGCTATCCAGATAAATAAGCCATTTATACATTTCTGGGTGATTATACAGTGAGTTGATTGGATTTTGTTTCTTCTCAGAAATGAACCCCTCCTTGGGTGTAGGCCTAGGCTATCCAGATAATATAGAAAAATGTAAAGGGATAATTTATATAGCATTTGCAAATTTTGAGCTCTAAAATGTTTTACCGTGTTGTCATGATAGGTGTATCTTACGCCGTTAGTCTCAACTTATGGTATAGTTTGAATCTGCTAGGTTTACTGTAGGTAATTTCCGTTCTGTCCTTCTTGCTTGCACCAAAGTCGTGTGAACGCGATGGATAATAAGTAAATTACGCAAATGACTGCGTTAAGCTCACAGCGTCAACTCGTGATAGGGCTACTAACTAATCTACATCCCTCTTATTTTCGAATAAATACTCACCCCCTTATTAGTAAACGTCTCGTAAGTTACCAAGCCGCTAAGTATTGTTTGTCCCTCTTGGCTTTATCATTGTCTGTAATACCGAAACGGACAAACGATACTTTTCGGATTGCTAAATTAGGATATTTTTGTGAACAAGCTGGTTAGAATATCACAAAAATGAAAAAACGGCCAAGAGCATGTCCGGCCGGACGGACGGATGGACGGACAGACGGACATGGTGAAATTATAAGGGTTCCTTGTTTACGAGTAGGTATTTTAAGGGTTCCGTAAAAGCCTTAAAATACTTTTGTCTTTATTTCTTCGTACAATGCAATGTAAAAATACAAATCTAATTAAAATAATATATGTATTTTAAAAAACAGACACACCTGTTAATGCAGAAACGAAAACTGCTATGTTCGATTGTAACTGCCGCAAGGCAAGCACAATTTGCAAGCATAAAATGGATTCAAATCCATTAATCGTAAATTACAAAAGCATGTAAATTTAATATAGCAGTCTACGTGGCACAAGAAATAAAATTGAATGGATCATTTATGTACATTGACCAGTAAGTAACTCAAGGATTGATCAAGTCCCCGCCTGTGCAATCCGATATTGAATTGATTGACCTAATTTACCTATTAAAAGTACCTAAGGAATAATCTCGGGTCAGTGTGCTTCACCATGTCCTGTTTGCTGTCAACATCAGACTACAGACAAATCAAAGATAATATTAAAGTGTTGGTGCAGTGAAATAACCTGGCTAAAGTTATCCACCGGGGCGCGGCCGAAAATTTTACGCCACTGTAGACAACTTGGTATCTGTATTTGCATCACTGAATTTTAATGAGAACTGTAAAAATAACGCACTGATTCCAATTTTATTAAAACAAGCTGTTACTAAATACATTTCAGCGCATCTTATTTTTTCAATGGATGTTATTTATATCCTACTGGCTATTTATCTTCTATTTATTGGCTGCATGTCCAAAGTCCATTGTCCATCCATCGGCTAGTAGGTACTGGTATTTTTCTACCTCCTGAAAACTCGACTGCTCTGACACTTGGGGCCGCAGTATGATGTGGCACAGAAGTGTTTAACTTTTTAACCGCCTTCCCTCTCGCATCAAATTGTGACATACACGCCAGTATCTCTACTAATGAACAACGAAAATAAACTTTATCTGTCAGCAAGGTAGTTACTTTGACAGCATACTCGATGACCACTTTAGTGGCTGTTGGCGTGGTAGCTGTAGGCAGAACAACACACAGCCTTTTTAGTAGTTCATGGCGTTCAAAAGGTTACCGACATTATCCGCGTATCCCTCATCAATTTACTTTAACCTAATGATGCCATAATTTATGATGCCATCAAGATGATGATAAGAGTCCTGATGGTGTGTCTGGTCCATTGAAGCGTGAGATGCATGTTAGTGGGGGGTCATCGTCTCATCTTTAACAAACTACAATATTTCGAGCGGCCGCAGTTTGCAGCAGCGAATAATACCAAAACTTTTAAAATGCAATAAATTGTACCTTTTGCTGTAGAAACTTTATGATACAAATGATTTTCCGAAATCTCTAAGCATCGGGTCGAGGCAACTCGAGACCGAAGGGCTGATGACTTTGTTACGTGACTAAGTTAGGTTACCGCAAAACTGCACAACTACTCGTATAGTCCGAAACTAAATTTAACATTTTCGATTAAAAGTAATTATTACCTATATATTATTAATGAATAATTACTCAATTCAAAATCTTATCAACTCAGATAAAACCATAAAAATGATATCCATTATTGCTTAATTAGTTGAACTTGTGGACAATAGTTGTAGTACTGGACAATATTTGTATGGTTTATGATTAAATATGTATAATTATATGTACTAAGTACATACATAAGTACACCGTATAGGAATTTAATTCTAAATAAAAGTATAAGAACTAAAAAAAATGTTGGGGTTCATTCTTATGAACCCTTAAATATTCAAAGACATCACATTTCGAAGTCGAAAATCAAAAGGGTGATCAATAAGAATAAACAGTCCTCGAGAAAAAGCGATCAAAAGTGAGCCAACGTTCGTAACCGGGCTTTCAGATGTTTTACATAATCTTGCTATCTCGGAGCCGGCCGTTCTTGGAACTTACAAAGCGAACGCTAGACACCGTCGATTTAACTTAAAAATGCTATTGAAGTTGGCAACTGATTCAACAAGTTTCTAACGAGCAAGTACGTACCTGTCTTTATTATAAAGTGAAGAAACTGGAAAACTTTTATACTAAAGAAAATTACTCTTCCAAGTTTCGATAAGCAGTACAAAAAACTATAACATTTAACCTTTTGGATGCCAATGACTAAAATACCGACATCACTGGTTCATCGCTAAAGCAATTGTATAAAATAGTCACATTAGTCACACCCACAGATATTAACCTGTAATATACAGTTCGCCAGTAGAAAACAAAAAAAAATATCTATGTGAACTTAAGGTTTAAGGTTTTAAGTTGGGGTTAAAACAAAAACTAGAAAGTTGACGATATAGGGCCTTCTATTTTAAGTTAAAAATGCAACCCCGTAGTTGTTTAACCCTTTGGTACATGTATTTATGTACTTACTTACTTTTATTTATTTGGCGATATGTTTTTATTTTAACATGAAGCCGTAATCATCGTTACATGGGCATGTTGCACTTAGTTAAGATGTTTTCCCAGACCCTTTTCTTTTTTATTAAGGTGATAGGCAAAGATAGAGCACAAAATACGGCATTGGATAGTCGAGGTGTAGATAAACCTCATGTTTTCAGGAAAATGTAAGGCTACCCTCTCATTCTATTAACTCAACTTTCCTTGTCCTGAGAGAAGTCTCTGTAAACTGGGAATTCAATTACGGCCTTATACTCGTACGGGAACCCGCGGCAAAAGAGATCCTGTAAGGACATGTCGTGATGTCTTGAGAATAATCGCAAATATTATATTCCTTGAAAAATCATCTTTTACATGACATCAGTCAATAAATTATCATTTTATAACATTAACATAAATATCTGAGAATTACGAACCTACTTCTCTTGGAATTTCAAAGTTGGTTAAAACATAATACTTTACGTAGATACGCACATATAAAGTGTTTGCATATACGAGCAAGTACACCTTTTTGCGCGACCTACACGAGTAGGTACGTCTTTTGTGTAGTTTCTTATCTGTAAGAACCTGAAATGGGTGTACCGTTCTGTTATTGATAAATGGGGTATCGATACATTAGGGCCAGTCACGCGAACAGTGAATAGTGCCTAATAATAAACGTACGTAGGATACATTATTACGAATTATGACTGGTACGGATTATTTAATAGCTTGTCAATTTCAATACTATATTAGTTAGATGTCAATAACATATTTTGCGGTTTGGTGCATACGAGTACAATACTAAATCATTACATAACAAAATAATGTTCGCCAAATCGCAACGAAACAATTAATTAATGGAAACACAGAACATAACCCCTCAACTGGGAAAACGACCCGTATGAACGTCTGTTATCAATGTAATTGGAAATTAATAGTTTTCTTTTCAAGGTTTATTTTACAGTAGTACATTTTTGACATACCACAAACGAGAGGATAAATTGGATCATTACCACTTATGAAATTGGCGTTTTTGGTCATAGAGTTTAGTTGGTCCATAATTTTGTTATCGAAAGAGTAGCTTAGATATATTTTACGATTTTAACAATGCACTGTGTAATAAACGTTTTTTGACGCTAATAATTGTTTTTGTCCTTAATTAATATTCAAAACTAAGCTTTGAAAACAACTCTTGCCATTTGCTGCCGGAGCATATACTATTATGTTTGGAATAGGGATAAATGTATTATAATACCCGGTTTCATGAAATAGAGATATACAAAACATGCCTTAGAAGTGTGAAACATTACTGGCAAAAATTGGTTTATTTTGAATTTCCTATCAAAAAAAAACACAGAATTTTGTATGGCAAATTGATTTTTCGCAAATTTCTCCACACAAAACGCCAATTTCATAGGCAATAACCTAAGAGAATAGTAGACAACTTGCGGTCTATACGGGGTGATCAATCCAAACGGGTCCGTATGGCGGTTTTGGAAACCATAACAGATAGCGAATTCTTGTCTTAGGAACCAAGAGATCAATTTTAGTAAAAAGAAAAACTGCATACATACACTTAGAACAATACGTGTACTCGGCCCAGGAATCGAACCCGCACTTATGAAAACTAAAATGTCATTATTTTCATTTGTATATTGGTTGTGTAGCTCTTAAATAGTAAATGTTACTAAAATACTGTAAATAAAAGAGCCAGATTTTCTTGTACCTTAAGACAGCGGTCGGCAACCGGCGGCCCGCGAAGGGGTCACTTGCGGCCCGCGGACCTCCTTGACTATTTTGTACATCGTGTATGTTAAAATCACGAACCTCATCGAAGGTCATTCACATTAACAGAAAAAAAGGGAAAAATTATAAAGTACAAAATTTAATAAGAGTGTAGGTACAATTCAAAAAATAAATAATTGAAAATCGCAATGCAATTATCTTTGCACCCGGCTGCAATCCTGCCTCTTATATTTCAAAAAATAAACATTCATTTTTCGACGTATTGCCGTCAAAGTAAATTCGTCTACCTTATCTTTGAACGTTAATTTTGTACCGGGTTTCAGAGGCGAAGTAAAGAATTTCTTGAAATATCAACAATGTCCGATGTAGTCATGACATGCTCGGCCTCGCGGGCTGCTGCGCGTCTGTCGAACGCTCCGGGCCTTCAGCCCTACGCGCAGCTCGGCCTGCGGCCTTCGCAAGGGATCCAAGCGAACCGTCGGATCTCCGGCCCTCCAGTTCGCTTGTTAAGACAGTTCGGTAGGGCAGTTGTATCGCCAGGGCTCGACTGTGACGCTCCGGGCCTTCGGCCCTACACGCAGCTCGGCCTGCGGCCTTCACAAAGGTTCCAAACGAACCGTCAGATCTCCAGCCTTCCAGTTCGCTTGTTAAGACAGTGAAGGTAGGGCAGTTGTATCGCCGGGGCTCAATCGTGACGCTCCGGGCGAAGGCAGAAGGGCCCTACTCGCAGCTCGGCCTGCGGCCATCGCAAGGGTTCGAAGCGAACCGTCGGATCTCCGTCAATCCAGTTCACTTGCTAAGATAAGACAGTAAGGTAGGGCAGTTGTACCGCCAGGGCTCGATCGTAACGCTCCGGGCGGAGGCCGAAGGGCCGTACTCGCAGCTCGACCTGCCCCCTTTGCGAGGATTCGAAGCGAATTGTCGGGTCTCCGGCCCTCCAGTTCGCTTGTCAAGACAGCTAGGTAGGACAGTTGTACCGCGTGGGCTCGATGGTGGCGCTCTGGGCCTTCGGCCCTACCCGCAGCTCGGCCTTCGGCCCTCTGGCTGGGTTTATTTAGCTACTAGGGTAGTTGAACACTTGGTAGCTAAATTTTATCGGAGCTCGGTATTCGGTCTCGCTTTAGATAACTTAGAAGTGAAGTGCTTGGGGTGAAGCTCCGCGCCTTCAGCCGCCCACCCTGAAGCTCACCCTTCGGGCTCGCTTAACATAGATTTACATCGGTTCGGGCAATGTTCCGTCCCTTCCGCAGCGAGGCCTTCAACCGCGCCCAAAATTACTAGGGTTCGGGACCGCGAAATGAAGTTCCGGGCATTTGGCCCTCCGCAAGGTCGGTCTACGGCCTCCCGACCTGAAAGCGCGCCCTTTGGGCTCGCTTAATTTACTCAGGATTTTGGATTTTTGTTCCTGGGCGCCGTCATCTTGAATTTTTCCAATTTTTTTTCAGGGTATCACTCCTGGCCCACATAATGCCCGTATGCCAAATTTACCTGATCTACCTACCTCTCTAAATCTACTTAAGTACGGCAGTTGTACCACATGGGCTCGATCGTTACGCTCCGGACTTCCGGCCGTACGCGGAGCTCGGCTTTCGGCCCTCTGGCTGGGTTTATTTAACTACTGGGGCTACTGGGGTATAGTTGAACGCTTGGTAGCTAAATTTTCTCGGAGCTCGGCCTTCGGCCTCGCTTTAAATTACTTAGAATTGGTACGCTCGGGATTTCGCCTTTTTGTTCCGAAGCGCCGTCATCTTGAATTATTTCCATAATTTTTTCAGGGTATCACTCCTGGCCCACATAGTGCTTGTATGCCAAATTTCAGCGGGATCGGATCATTATTTTAAGAGTTTCATGTAAATGCCTTTTTGTCCAATAAATCCAAAAAAAAATTTTTTGAATATGGCGAGTCCAAAAGTCACGCACTCGGATTTCCAGTTTCCAACCCCATCGGATAAAATTAAAAAATATAAAAAATTGTCGATAAGATGTTATTTGCATAAGCACATATATTGCTAATGACAACCGATAATGTGAGTATTTTTTTCGAACAAAACCTACATATTAACAAAGTGCGGCCCGCGTCAATTTCGTTAACTGCTATGTGGCCCTTGGATGCTAAAAGGTTGCCGACCCCTGCCTTAAGACGACGGATCAGGGAAAACATAATATTCGTACTTACAAAAAACTTTAAATAACCAGCACTTGATCAAATCAAAAATCACGATCGCTTCAATTGTGTTACGAAAGTTAGCCATAAAAACTATATGGTATACTCTGTCCACCTTTGTCAGTAGAAAAAAGGTGCAAATTTTAAAAAAATAGGCTACACGCCTTGTTGATTGCTCATAGAAAATTTAAATCGCATTTCTTCACTGTAAAAATCGTTACCCAAAATTTTACTTCGTAACACAGTAAGGAATGATGACGTTAAATTTTATTTTCATTGAAGGGTTTAATTATGTACATTTTTTGCAACCGATCCAACTGGTAGCTACTTACGAATAGGTACGCCTGTATATCCAACTGAGATTGCATATTCAGATATTTATAATTTTCTTTTCCCTACTACAATGCAAATCATGCGCTAGATAAGAGATACAGGGTGCTTAGCTAAGTTGCCAATCGCTAGCTCTTAATCGTCAGTCGTAAACGAAAGGCAGCTAACTGTCTTTGTCGCACTAATATGAAAGAGTGACAGAGAGGGTAAACTACGATACGCTACTAAGCGCTGGCGATTGGCAACTTGGCTAAGCATCCAGGAACTTTAACTATTGAAATTCGGAAGTGGCGAGGCTTGCCTATGCACTCGGTCGCCGCGGCGTGCTGGCTATCGCTGCTCTTAACCCACTTCAAATTAATTAAATTCACAGGCCAACTTTAGCCAATACCATACAAATAGTCGTAAATTGTTGGCATTTTTTAAATAGTATCCAATAGTGTTTAAGTAATTATGATTGAATACAATACAAATATATTCATTCATACATAAAAATAATCATTGTACTGAAAGTAGTTGATTTAGCACCTACAGTGCCTTTTACATTTTAAGATAAGAGTTGTGTAATAAATGCCACTTAGTATTCTAGAAAATTGTGCGACGGGAAAACGTTTCACCCCGTTTCCGCATGGGAGCGCTCACGACTTCGTCGCAAGTAATATAGCTAGTGTTTGCGCTATTTTTGTGCAAACTAGCAATCATAAGAGTGTAGAAACAAATGTAGGTTGCTTGTGCCGTGCCCTGGAATCCAGAGGTGATTTCCTAAGGGATCCTCGCCTCCGTGATTTGTTTATTCTCGTTCAACAGCGGTATTTTAACATGTAAATTTAACTTATCTCACAGGAATTAACTTTGTGCTCCCTTGTATGAGTCCTTTATCACTTGGCTTGTTTAGTCGTGACCCTTTCTATAAAAGAAAGGGATTGTCACTTTTATCATTAGCGCGCACGAAAATATAATGAGGTATTTACTGATAATTCATAAAATTCGTCAGCGTCTGTAACGGAACGTAAAATTGCAATGTATTTCAGCTATTCATTCATACATTACGAATGGCATAGTAGGCATGTGAGCTTATCATTCCACAAGCTGCATTCCACAATATTTAGGAGAGACTTGTAAAAAAGAATAAAAGTAGCGTTTGTTTTCTAGTAGTAAGAAATAGGAGGTCCTGGACGTGTCAGTAAGACTATTTAGTTTCTGGTTATATGAGAAATATTTGTTTCTGATCTATGGGGTTTGTTTTTAGCCTATTCATAGTTTTTTTTTTTTGTATATTTACTTGTTTTTAATGTTCTGAAGCTTAAACTAGAATTATGACACTTCTTCTCCGAGTTTATTACATTTACTTTTACATCAAAATAGTTAAACACTGCATTGCATTAATCACGGAGTGCAGCCCATAAAAAAACATTTTTTTTAATGTCTTTAAGTTTAGTATAAAAATGATGATACTTTTTCCCCGACCTTTTACATTTACTTTTACATCGAAATAGTTGAACATTGCATTGCATTTATCATGGAGTGAAGCCTATAAAAAACGGGGTTCCTGACATTTGATTGCCGTACGTGCTTTCCGTGCTTAACGCAAAATATTGAAATTTTGACCCGACACTACGAAACACGGAAGGTCTAGACACGACAATAGCTCCAATAAATAAGTAGAAAATAAGTGCGACGCCAATGTGTTACTTTTTCCTTTTTACATAGTAACAAAGTTTGTACGCACAAAGGTCAATTGCCACAAATGTGTGTATGAGTGAGTTGTAATGTAACAAAATAGACATGCAAACTTCTACAAAACTTTATCTTACATCAAGTGAATTGATTTCGTTGCAGCGATTAAAACTTCCGAATTCTGAACATTACTATATCTTCTGTTATATACGCCATATACAGAACAGTAAGGGTCCAACCATACAAGGGTCTGAGCTCAGCTTTTATTAAGAGCCGTTTGAGGCACTATTGTTTTTTTTTACCAATTAGCAATGATACATTCATATTTGATGTATATATACTGACAATGATGTATTTAGTTGTTTTTTAAAAGTAATTCAATTTTATATACATTGAATTGACGTGAACTCAAAAGAGTATGAAGAGACATTATTATTTACATATGTTATGTAATAAATTGGTTGTTAGAGCGCTCGTACAACTGTAAGTTCCTACGTAAGTTATAGAGACGGAGCTATACTAAGGAATGAGAGGTGAATATCACTATCTCATTCCTTAGTATAGCCCTGTCCCTCTAACTTACGTAAGAACTTACAGGTGTAAGGCTGGCCTTATATTCAAACTTATTTTCTATTCTGTACCAAAATCGAATGAAAGTGGTTATCTATGGTATAACGAATGATCAACAAAGACCTAGACGATGTCGTTGCCACTTGACTGTGGCGAATATAATAAATAAATACATCGGATAGTTGCATATTGACTTTTTTAGGCATACAAAAGAGTTCCGTTTTACCCATGTCTCTTACGATGACAGCGACACTTGCTTTTGTAGATCTTTGTAACATTAGGTACTTTACGTTGGAATCAATGCTTACCAAAATAAGATTATAATAACTTAAGTGAAGCATGATACCGACTATAGTATCTCGCGATAGATTAGCATATGGAGTCAGTAACTATATTTGGGGTTTACTATAAAAGTAACGAGCTCACACCAACCATTAACTATAATTTTGTTGTAAAATATAAATAACATAAATAATTACAACAAAATTAAAAATGGTCAAATTCTACCTAAAATTTTGGTTATTGTGAAGACAAAGTAAGAAAAATAAAATATGACAATTATAAAATAATATTTTATACTTTATTTATATTTGGCACTCGTTGTAATGAACCTTACGGCCTGCTTTTTAATCCGCGTATAAATATATCTGTCTGATAAAATTATTTATAATAGAAAAAAATAGTACTGCTAACATTCTGACAGATTCCTATATTTTACTCGTGGATAGGACAACATGCGACATGTGACAACAAGCTCAAAATGCCAACTCATAAACGGAGAACAATCGCATTGTAACGAGCAATGTGCATTTTTTTCCTGGTATCTATAGGTTAATTACTATACAACCTTACCTGGCAGTGTCACTCAAAATGTATCATGAGAAATGCTTAATAATTTCATACTCAAGCAGCTCATGGTGAAGAAATCTTTTAATTTAAAGGGAAATTTTCCGATTGCGTTCAAATTTGTTTAGGCCGGCTGCGCCGCGCTGATAAAGGGGTAAGCAAGCAAAAGCTATACTCGCTTTGCTCGGTTAATCACGTGCCTAGTGATTTACATTAGTCCGTTTTTAGTTTTATATAGCTAGATAAAAATCGTTTTCCATCCCAATATAGACGAAATTTATTTTAGAACTTTTTGTGACCACCTTCCAAATCCATAATCAGACCAGCTCCATATTATAGTACATTACGACACATGTGCGAAAAACATGAAATTCTAAGCGAGTGGCGATGTTTTCCTCTCCCTTCGGTCGTGTTTTAAATTGACATGAGTTACGAATTTCTTTTTTGCACGTGTCTCGTACGACGTTTTTTAGTACAGATGGCCCTCCGAAGTTTTGGACCTGACATAAAATGAGCCACTTCTTGCACTACGCGCGTAAAAAAGGCACTATCTGTACTAAAAACTGACATTTTATGTTTCACCTGTCCAGATGTTGGTCGTTCATCATAAGTATCTTGTAAATTTGAACTCATCCGCTTTCTGGTTACCGATTGCGCTGAAGTGTTGTATTTGTATGCATAATATAAGTCGGATCACAGCTCAATGATATTACTTATAGAGTCTGATGATGGATTTAGAAGGCAGTCACAGAAACAAAATACGAGTACCATCGCAAAAAAAGGTTCTAAATTACCAAAATTTAAAAAAAAATTATAAGTGTGCTCATCAACTTTTTTCTGTCCGTTATTGCCATCAGTTACCTGAGTCACACTGGTCTTATGCAAAATTATGCAAACATGCATGTAACTAGTCCACGTTTGTAGGTCTTATGTTTGCATAGTTTAAGTAGCATAATTTGTGTATAAAAACCAGCGTGAAAAAAGTATATTCACCCAAGTATTTTATTGATAATATTGTATAAACTCCTGTTTAATTTAAATTTAAAGCGACTGTTTCCATAAAATAACGATAACAGAGCGTCAAGTCCCAACAACTAGTTACTGCAGTTTGGCGTATTTACGAGTAATAGTTTTATGTGAATAAATAAAAAAGTTCAAATGACATTAAAGGGAACAAACGTCCGCCTCTAGTTAACGCAAGTACCACGCTAGTCATGTGTAACACATCCTCGACGATGCGGCTTAACTACCACGTCCGTGCTGTCAGGTGCCTTGCCTATCGCCTAGTTGGATGGAGGTAATCGGCGCCGAGCACAGTCGGCCAATTACATTCTATGAATATTCTAAGTATTAAGTACGTTTGTTTCTAGTTAACTGTAACCGCTAATCGAATTGCATTCTCTTTACACAAATAAAGGTGATGATCCGTGTATGAGATAATTTGCTATTTTATTCTGATTAGGAACAAGCTGAAGACAATTAAGTTTTTGATATTTGTTTATATAAGGTCCTAATTTATTAGTTGCAGATATTTTAACACATGATACTTTGCATTAAAATAATTAACTTTAAATATAAATTAAGAAATCTTTTCATGTAACTTTTTTGATTTCATTCTCCTAACAAAAAAAAAAATTATAATTTCGTCTAAAAAAAATCATCGTGTGCATTATCACATGTCACAATAACACTTGTCTGTTATGTCATCAATCGACACAATCCAACGGAAAATAACATGACATTGACAATCAAGTATTTAATTTATCGACGTGAAGTGGCCCATTCCAGTGGTACGTAAAAGAGGTACGAGAATCTGTTCAAAGAGTTTTCATTTAATAATCACATAAACAGGGTGTCTTTACGTAGCGAATTTGTTTTTCCGTTTTCTCCAAAAAAACATCGTAAAAGCTATAATGTTTCACGGTTTAATATACTCCAGAGACCGAGTACTATCAGCTGTAAAAATATCTGCATCTAATAAATCAGGATCTTATATATAGGGCGTCTCAAAATTATGGGACATGAAGGCGAAGTAGTATCTTAAATATCGTAGATAGGATATTTCGCTGAAAGAAGACTTTATTTTATTTTGAAAATTAAATAATATTGCATTAAAAAAAAAAACAAAAAAAAGTCTAGGCATCGAACCTACTTTAATACGAAAAAAATATTTTTCGTAATTTTATGATGTCATTCGAAAGAATGGATAAAAAATAACAATTTTTCTTAATAGTATCCAAAAAGAAGAAAAACCAAAACAAGTTGGGTTCAAAATTCGAAAGAAATTGTAGTTGGTTCGATTTCCGGGTGAAGTAAGTAATTTTTTGAAAATTTTTGAATGCACTATTACTAAATTTATATACAGGGTGTTTGGGATAACGATGTAGGAATTTCTGGAGGTGGTAAAGGAGACTAATTGGAAGAGTTTGAACTCTATTTACCTTAGTCCAATATGTGACAGTTTATATACATATATATATATATATATATATATATACTACATATAGCCAACTCAACCGCCGCTCCCGCACATCACATAGTGCAGCTGATGTGTAAAGACGCGAACGTGCTGACGCACGTGGCATCCCGCGCCAGACATCGACCTTTCTCCCACGGGATCGAAGCTAAACCGTCTGGCTTTTTACCATCAGATATGGTATAAGTCATACTGAGCAACTTTACTTTAGTTGCCGATTTTTAAAAATGAACTTTTGACATGAAGGTAACATTCACCATTTTTCCGATAGTCTTAACGTCATATATGTAAGGCTCATATATGTATATGTAAGGCTGATTAAATTGTCAAATGTTCATTCTTAGAAATCGGCAACAGTATTGAGCCTAACCCCGAAATAGCGAATTAAATATTTATTGTTTAATATATTTTAGTAGTGTGTTCTTGTAATTTTGTACTAGACATTTTTTTATCAATATTTCATGGACGTTCCCATAGTAATAGTTGCTCAGTATAACTTACTCGTACACATAAGGTGTCTGAGGGGTTTTCAGCGGCTGGTGGAACAACCTGTATTTGTCTTTCCGTGTCAGTGCCACAAAGAAGTTTCACCTAACCTGATTAATCGACTATTGATTGGTGTGATCACGTCGGGCTTTGGCCGAGCGTACTCCTGATGAGAATACTCTCAATGGGTCGAAACATGCTGAGCATTGTCGATTTAATTTTACAAGTTATCTGTGTTGCTGCAATATTAATATATTTGAAACCAGCGTTATTATTTTCTTTCTGTGGGAATAATTGTAAGCATCTAGACAATCTGTGAAGATTACAAGAACGTGCACTTAAAACGCAATTTTTTGTCGACGAAAACACTTCATTGAGTCAAAACTTATAGCTGTAAGAAACGATTAAGAGGCTGGAGGGCCCCTTCCGCTTATTTATTGCTCTCAATAACATCAGCAGGACATTAGCATAATGTTCGACTTTGATTCAGCTCGTGGCGCCTCGACTCGGCTCTAATGAAGAGGAATGGACTCTGAGTTAAGCAAATCGTTTGGCTAATGTCCGATAGCTATATAAATACTTTCACCTTTTTAGAATATAAAAGACCAAATCGGGCCAAGAACATATCGGATCATGTTCTTTCACCATAAATCATAATAGTATATACAGATTAAAACTAAGGAACAATAATGTAATAGTACATTGTGTATTTAGGGCGGTAAGTAAGAATTTGCATAATTCTTGTACCGCCCGTGGTACACACAATGTTTTTCATCACACCTGTGATGCAAAAAAGTAAATAAAACAATATATTTTCACAAAACTACTCTAAAATGGTCTAAATCAGGGATGACTTAATTTCATCATTTTCATAAAAGAAATCTCGGCGAGTCGCGCGGCGTGCGCCGGACCGCGCTAGTGCGACGTAATGTTGTATGAAAATCCTGAACGGCCTACTAGGACGTAATGACGCACCTACGGCCCGCATCACCGCAGCGTATTGGCGCACTTACCAAACAGGTGTGATGAAAATAAACAAATGAAACTATTTAATTTTACAATGATTGTTACACTAATACAAAAATGGGTTCCAATTAGTCTCTTAATTATTTTCATATGCGTATTTCTAACACTAATTAATCTCATCATCGCGATTTTTTTAATGTTTATGATTCGATTTTCAGGATTATTTCCGGAAAGATTAAGCTTTTGACTATCCTACTCATACTCAACATAAAAAATATATGAATGTAGTATCTCTCGCTATTAATAATAAAGTGAAGTAAACAGACTATCAAAATATCTAAGGTCCCTTCATGCACTATTACGACACCCGGTAGAATGGTATTTAAATATTCCCGACTAAATGACGTCATTTGATGAATACTAAAACCTAATGTTAGTTATAAGAAAAGTGTAGTTCAATTTAATTCAAAATATAACGAATACCTAGTGTGATGTCAATACCTCGATATTTTGCTAGCAAGAACGAGAGATTGACAAAAATAAACATCGACATAACGATGAGTACATCTTGTTCTCATAAAAATGCTAACTCCGCAAAACCAGGTAACCAAGAAATACAGGACGCATCTAGGCTTTGTTCTAAATATCTTATATTTCATATTAATCATTTCCTATGGCTTTAGAGTATATTTTATTAATCTTTGCAATGTTGATGGGTACTAAAAACAAGATATGAAAAAAAATTATGTATCATTTTGAGTATGATTTGCATTCATGTAATTTATCTCTAAGCTACGAACAATTTTTTATTTTTTAAATTTATTTATTGACTACAATAAGACTTATCGATAACAGTTATGTCGATGTCTAATTTTGTCAATCTTTCGGTCCTGCTAGAAAAATATCGAGGTATAGTGCTGTCACTCAGCGCCGGTATTATTTTTGTTAAATTGGTAGAATGTTTGAACCAATTTTTGTACAGGTCAATCATCGTCTCACGGCGTTAACGACATCATTCAACCATTCGATCAGTTACAATTGTTCATTCGCTCAGGTTATATAAGCTTGGTTTTATTTAATTCTGTCTCTTTCGGCTGTTTAAATTCGAACAATAAACACCAATTGAATCAAGTTGTGGTTTTGAGTATTCTTCCTGTTTTATGTTTTAATACTAAGTACAAAGACATGAGGGCCAGCTTCAAAAATGCTATTTCAAGGAACTTATAATTTCCAATCTGATACGTCGTGTAACATACTTAGTAGATAAAAAAACGCTCACAAAAACAACTGTGTGTCCTAAAATCTTGTTATAAGATTTCCGAATACTTATTAAGTTTGACCGGAGAAGACCTCGCGTCTCGTCTGTGTAATTGCCTGCGTCAGTCCCGGCCCACAATATTAACGAATTATAGCATAGACATTCTCATTTCCGTGGCGCACTGCGGATTCTATCATGAATAAATATGGCGCTATTCATGAAATTTCTTCAGATGAAAGACATTTTTTCTCACTAAATACATAGAGGTCATACTGGCAGTCAAGGCCCCCTGTGCGGCAAAACGGAAAAAATATACTGGAAATATTAACAGATTTTCAATTGAATACGCAATTACACTTTCCTTTCACGAAAAAGGAAGAAGCTTCGTCGCCAGGGAGAGAACTTCTGAATTGAGGTTGTTGTTAGCGAGTTAACTTGTGTAGCATACGACGTGATGCCTGAAAAGGTGTGTTTGCACATGGTCCTCGTTAATAACTTCTCAAGGAGACATAACTCGAGGGCAACTTCACACGAGCGAACTTCACTGCTAATAAGTATGTATGTACCGACCTTAATTACGATTAAGTTAAAATATGTGTTGGAAACTTACTACAGATAATGTCTCGAGAACAGTATCGTTATAATTTATAATTGCAAATCATATCAGGACAACAACAAACCAAGGTAATACATGAAGTTACCTTTTATATTCATATGTATCAAAAATCAACTACACCAAAAAAAGGAACAATAAGTAAGGAAAATAATTTGAAAAATGTTACTAAACAGAAAATTATACATGTACGAGTATATACATTCAGAGTAAACCTCATGAAACGCATTCCGACTCCAATTTCAGTTAGTAGGTACCTATCTATTTAGTAACGAACGAGGTTCTGGTTTGATTATTGGTCACTGCGGTTGCACCTCGCTCTAGCTCAATGAATCCGAAACAAGTAACAAGTTGGTATTGGACACTTGAACAAGCTTAAATATAGGTAATACCTACCTTCAATTTATATTATCTATTTACTTACCACTTCCACATCGATACATGTCGAGTAAAGATTTTGTTTTTATAAATGATCGCCACAATAACTATTTCACGACTTAAAACCATCAAACAGCAGACCCAGTAAACACACAATAAATGCAAATTATCTCTCATTTAAAGTATTTTCTTGCCAAAATAAATATTAATTTATTTTCTACGGCTTGATATTGATCAAACTTGTTCCGTTTGAATCAATAGAGAAAGCACTACCTAAGTATTAAAGATTTAATGGACTCGTAACATGGCTTTCTCTAACTTACCAGTACACCACAATTCTTCATTGCATAATCCCCATTCTATATATCTATAAATGTGAATTGCATCAATTTCACCCGTTCTAGGCTATGACGAGCATTCGTATGCAATTTCCACGGGCAGCGAGCCGAGAAATGGTCGCTGACTTTTGACAATAAAACGTTTATCAGTTCTTAACGTCCTGAAGCAAAAATGGAAAATCCGAAAACAATATTTATTTTTGTATGTAGGTCGTATCTTCATGCCAGTCTGTAAGTTCTGAAAGTCCACGTCTCACAGTCAATTTACTGCGAAACTGTAAAACCACCTTGGAGGATTTAGTATGAGAGTACAAATTTCTTAACAAAACATCAAACATACATATGTATTCCACCAATTTCCAAGGGGGGGCAAGGTAGCTCACATTACGGCAGACAGGCACGCCATCACTTTCCGGGCATAATCCGTATAATATTATTTTCTCAAACATGCAATGAAATATTGCATACGTCTTTACGTATATACCAACTTGGCCGGAAATCCTCATTCTCCCGGCCTCTAATGTAATGTACTATTTCAGTTATAGCGATAGTTACACAAAATAACACAAATAAGAATTGAATTATGATTTCTGTACCTAAGTAATTATTTTCTAACCCCCTTATTCATAAACGTTTGTTAACTTAACAAGCCGCTAATAATTGTTTGTCCCCTTTGCTCTTATGGATACTGGTTTCGCAACTATGTAAAAACATTAAATACTTGAATGTGTCTCTACCTCCTTGTCGGGTTATTATTATTGGCCGGCAAGAAGATAAGACAATTATATGTCATTCATCGACCGAAAAACTCTAATGTCACAAATTTAATGAAGAAAAGCACATGCATGTAAAATATAAATAGAATTCTTTATAAACGACTTCAAGAAACTTATAATAAGTGCCGCTACCGTCTAGCTACAATGTTCACTCGATAAGGAAAAAAGGAACCAGTACATAATTATAATTGGTAAGTTGCACCCCCATTTTTTGGTCCTTCGAACCGGATTTTTCCAAATTTATTAATTTATTTAATACATTATTCAACCTTGTTGCTCACTGAATTAGCGGTTCAAAATTATTTCGGTTTATTTAGGTTTCGTATTTCTTAACAAATGTTCCGTCTTTATTTCAACAAATATTAATGTATGGTCAGTTTTCTAAGCTATTGATTATTGTCTGTTATTAATATTTACGTAGCGTGTGGGATTATTCATTGCGCTACCTTTTGCACAAATGCAAATAATTTATAATTGTCATTTTGTGTCATATTTTTTCACGGGACATTTTTGCATGTCATGTTGCTTATAATTCAGTGTATTTAAGTTAAAAATACATTGAACTGAACTGAACAGGTATGGGTAAGCTATTCCTAAAAGCCTCAGTTTTTCTTCAACTGTAATTAAAGTTGATTCTTTATTTTGTGACTTAGTAGTAACATATCTTGTATTAAGGTATTATACAGGATATACATTCTTCGACTTGCATTAAGTTACCATCCAAGTTGAACGTAATTTATAGTAATTGTGCAAATTAGGCATTTTTATTTTTACTTTTTTTCGAGCTGTCATTATAAATAACAGCGAACCATGGCAACGCCTAGTGCTAAGTCTGAGGCGAGACTCAAACTCGCGGAAGCTAAACGTGCTCAATGTTTCATGCGCCTCCAAGGCATTTATGAGATGATCCCAAAGCTTAATAGCGACAAGAAGATTTTCTCGCAGTTCATCGCGCAAGCTCGATTGGTCGACCAACTGAGGAAAGAATTTATTGAGCTAATGGATGACGTCAATCTTCTGAACTTGGAGTTGGACCCAGAGTACATCGTGAACTATAGTGCAATGAGCGCATTTGAAGATATCTACTGCGTAATCAAATGTCAAATTTCAAAAATTGACGCACCTGCTTCGAGCTTCTCGACACCCCGGGAGTCAAGTCACTCATGTCACGACGACTCTATTAAAATTCCACGGATCGATCTGCCTTCGTTTGATGGAGATATTCAAAACTTTCCATTCTTTTATGAAACATTTAAGCGTGTTATACATGAGAATAAAAAACTTACAGATTCTGAGCGTGTTCATTATTTATTTAGTCATCTGACAGGAAAGGCAAAGTCTATCTGTGCGGGAGTTATACCTGCCGCAGAAAACTACAACACAGTTTGGGAAGCTTTAATCGCGAAATATGATGATAAACGCGCATTAGGTACGTCATATTTAAACCAGCTGTTTTCGATGAAGCCTGTCAATGTCAACGGTCCTTCGGCATCTAATTTAGAAAAAAACAATTGATTCTTTTGCTGCTACTATTTCAGCAATAAGGCAACTGAAGCTCGAGAACTTGAATGATTTTATTTTCATTCATCTGGGTCTTAAGTTATTAGATTCAGATACAACAAAGAATTTCGAGATGTCGATTCGGAATTCTTCTAAAATGCCTACATATGACGAATTCATTTGCTTCGTTAGGGAACAAGTGAAGATTTTATATCGCACATCGCAACGAGCGCCACCCAAGGTTGAAAGCTCCGCTGCCAGCAATAGCAATCCGCGGGCTCCTCTTCCTCGCACGCCTCAAGCGTATGTCAGCACGCACGGGAATGACAACGAGTATCCATGTGCTATGTGCAAGAGTAATGATCACTCGCAACTTTATAGTTGTAACAAGTTTATAAAACTGACGCCTAACGAAAAATTTAATTTCGTTAAGGAAGTTCACGCGTGCACAAATTGCTTGAACACGCAGCATACCTCATCTAAATGCTCTTCAAAGAAAACTTGTCGTAAATGTAAAGGTAAACATCATACTACTTTACATTTTGATACCTCGAAATCTACTGCGAATACAAACGACTTCAAGTCCTCACATAAGAATGATTGTGAAGATACCACAAAATCATCTGTAAAGGACAACGAACCATCTGTATGTACATTATCGTCATCGGGCCTGAGTGAATCTCCCATAACGGAAGTACTCGGCACTGCTAAGGTACTCGCTAGTGGACGTAACGGCAAGGACAAGGTTTTGAGATGTCTGATCGATCCCGGCTCACAGAAACATTATGTTACACTGCAGTGCTGCAAGAACTTAGGTCTCTCGGTACGTAGCAGCCCTGTGACCTCAGTAAGCGGATTGTGTGGAACGAAAATCAAGAAACCCATCCGAGGAGCTGTAAGCTTAACTTTTAGGTCAAGATATGATCCTAAATATCAATATACTATCGATGCGCTAGTTTTAGATGAAATTACGCCCGATTTACCCACTTGTCATATTGATTTATCGGCTCTATCGTCTTCTGATCTGCTGGATAATTTACATCTAGCAGATGACACCTGGGCTACCCCAGGCGAAATAGATGTGCTTCTTGGTGTTAAATTATTCGCCAAATTATTCATGACAGAGGTAATGGTAAACGAGCCTGGTCTGCCTGATGCTTTGAAAACTACGTTGGGGTATGTCATACTAGGTGATGCTCCTGCAGTCGACGCTTCCTATTCGGCTGCTGGGTATTTTACTTCTGTCGATGTAGGAAATTTGATGCAAAAATTTTGGGAAATTGAAGATTTAGATGGAGGAGTGATTCATAGTCCAGAAGACAGAAATGCTGAAGAGATGTTCAAAAATACTGTCAATCGCTTAGAAGATGGGCGGTATGAAGTAGCACTTCCATTTAAATTGGACCCAAGCAATTTAGGCGATTCCTACAAGATGGCTGAACGCAGGTTTTTATCGCTGGAAAGAAAATTTCGCTTGCAACCTGAATTGAAAACAGCTTACGATGAAGTGATTCGTGAACATATTGATAAAAGTTACTTATCTGAGGTTCCGAACGATAAGTCAAATGATGCTTATCATATACCTTCTCATGCAATTGTCCGTAATGACAGGACTACTACAAAGGTGAGACTGGTTCTAGATGCTAGTGCGCAGACCACAAGCGGTTTATCATTAAATGATATTCTGCACGCAGGACCAAGTCTTCAAGCCGATTTGTTCTGCATTTTACTCAACCTACGATTGTTTTCCGTAGCTATCACGTCTGATGTACGTCAAATGTATCTGTGTATTGACGTACGGGGGGAGGATCGTCCTTATCAGCGTATACTTTATAGGTTTAGCCCTGAGGAAAGTATTAGAGTGTTTCAGTATAATAGGGTAGCTTTCGGTCTACGCAGCAGTCCTTTTCTGGCACTGCGAACTGTCAAACAGCTAGTAGCCGACGAAGGTGATAAATACCCACTTGCAAAAGATATTGCATCTCGTGATATTTATATGGATGATGTAGCCAGTTCAGTTATTGACGAAGAGCAAGCTGTGCTTGCGACTAAACAACTGCTGGAATTGTTCTTGAAAGGCGGTTTCCAACTAGCTAAGTGGTCTTCAAATTCTGCAGCTGTTCTAAAGGAAATACCGGAAGAACTACATCTGTCCCAAAGTGTCACCTTCGATGATGATACAACATTGAAGATATTAGGTCTTCGTTGGTATCCTGGTGAAGACGTATTTAGGTTCCAGGTTAGCCCTGACGATAGTCCGTGTAATAAAAGAAACATTCTGTCTTCAGTAGCTCGACTATTCGATGTTCTGGGCCTGGTTGCCCCTGTTATCGTATTCGCCAAGCTTCTTATAAAGGAGTTATGGTTGTTGAAAATGGACTGGAACGAACCGCCGCCTGATCATATCGTGCGTCAGTGGCAACAGTTCCAAAGTGAACTACCGCTACTTTCTAACATGAGCATCCCACGACATATAGGTGTTATTGAAAATTGCTTATTAACTATCGTCGGTTTTGCGGATGCAAGTGAAAAGGCGTACGGTGGAGTAGTTTACGCCTACGTAACCATTCCTAATGATGACCGAGGTCTCATTAATTTAATTTGTGCCAAGTCAAAGGTAGCACCTGTAAAGGTTGTCAGCCTAGCAAGGTTGGAATTATGCGCAGCATTGCTATTGTCGCAGCTCATGAAAAGGGTTATTGATACCTACTCATCGAGATACCCAATTGACTCTGTATTGGCATTTTCAGATTCAACAGTAACACTTTGTTGGATTCATTCGTCGCCCCATCGATGGCAAACCTTCATAGCCAATCGAGTTACCAAGATCCAAGAGAACTTGTCAAGTGATCACTTTCATCACATCAAAGGAACAGAAAATCCTAGCGACTGCTTGTCTAGAGGCTTAACTCCAGCTCAACTGGTGAACCATCCACTATGGCTATCGGGCCCTCCATGGATGAAGCTTTCAAAGACTGAATGGCCGATTCAAGCATTTGTACCGGACGAAGTTATCGCTCCTGAAGAAAAAACGGTTTCTTTATTTACATTTGACAATTCGAAAGACAACATAATTTACGATTTGTCGAAACGGTTCTCGTCATGGACACGGTATGTACGCACAGTTGTTTATGTATTGAAATTTATAAAAAAATTGCCTTTAGGTCCTATTAATGCTGATGACATAATAGCAGCCGAATTAGAGATTGTACGAGCTCTGCAAATGATTTATTTCGGTCAACATATTTCAGACATGAACCTAAAGAAAGGTTTTACAAAGAGTTTAGCAAATCTGAAGCCATTTATTGATGATGGCATCCTTCGCGTTGGAGGACGTCTGAGTAATTCCAGTGAAGATTACGATTATAAACACCCCGTGTTATTGCCACGTCGTGATCATATCATTAATCTGCTGATCGATCATTATCATCGATGCAATTTACATGCAGGACCTGAAACTCTTATATCTATTCTTCGACATCGATTCTGGATCATATCCGCTAGATGTATTATTCGGCATCGGATTCACTTATGCAATTACTGCTTCCGGATCAAGCCAAAAGCTAACTACCCAATGATGGCAGATTTACCAGCATGTAGGGTAAATCAAGTTGAAAAGGCTTTTATTCATACTGGGTGTGATTACGCTGGCCCATGGTATTGTACCCCTGTTCGACGAAGAGGAGCAAAGAGTCAAAAGGTGTATTTGTGCTTATTCACATGTCTCACAACGAGAGCAATTCATTTGGAACTTGCTACCGATTTAAGTACGGCAAGTTTTATGTCAGCATTTAAACGGTTTTTATCCAGACGTGGTCCTGTAAAATATATGTACAGTGATAATGGAACTAACTTTCAGGGAGCCAATACGTATTTGAAAGAGCTTCATGACTTCCTCGCTAATGAATATCGTGATGCTTGGGAGAATGAACTATCCGCCAATCAAATAATTTGGCGATTTATCCCTCCTAGTGCTCCCCATTTTGGAGGATGCTGGGAAAGTAATGTCAAATGTGTCAAGTCTCATTTGTTTCGTACAATAATTGTCATTTGAGGAATTAATGACAGTTTTAAGTCAAATTGAGGCTTTATTAAACTCGCGACCTTTATCCGTTCTAAGCTCTGATCCAGCTGAACCTTCTGCATTGACTCCAGCTCATTTTCTTAATGTTACTCCATTAACATATCTTCCAGCTGCGTCTGTTGCGGAGGTAACATCTGATCATCTTTTGCAAAGATATCAATTATTAGATCGTTTGACACAATCGTTTTGGAAGAGGTGGCGCGATGAATACTTGCACACGTTGCAAATTAGGCAAAAATGGAATACTCCTTCTCAACCTGTTAAGGAAGGAACAGTTGTAGTCATCCTTCAAGAGAACGTTATGCTTCTACATTGGCCGTTAGGTCTTATAACGGAACTAATTGCAGGCAAAGATGGTATTGCTAGAGTTGCTTTAGTTAAAACAAAATCTGGCATACTTAAACGACCTTTAGTCAAATTATGTCCTTTGCCTTCGCAATGATATATTATTAGTTTCGTCTCATGTTATATAGGCCTAAATATAGTTATGTTATTTTAGTTTTCTCTGAGCAATAAGGATGCTATTTTGTGATAAATAATTTATTTGTGTTAACTATTTCGAAAGCTATTTCTTTCAAGGCCGGGGGAATGGTTTCGCAACTATGTAAAAACATTAAATACTTGAATGTGTCTCTACCTCCTTGTCGGGTTATCATTATTGGCCGGCAAGAAGATAAGACAATTATATGTCATTCATCGACCGAAAAACTCTAATGTCACAAATTTAATGAAGAAAAGCACATGCATGTAAAATATAAATAGAATTCTTTATAAACGACTTCAAGAAACTTATAATAAGTGCCGCTACCGTCTAGCTACAATGTTCACTCGATAAGGAAAAAAGGAACCAGTACATAATTATAATTGGTAAGTTGCACCCCCAGATACATTAAGACCGAAAAGGACAAACAATTATTAGCCGCTTGTTAAGTTAACAAACGTTTATGAATAAGGGGGTAAGTATTTGTCAATCATTCGTCGTTTACATCAAACTCTGTAAAGCGCCCGAAAAACGTTTTAGTCTACGAGTATGTATATAAATTGTACAGTTTTGAAAATTAATATAATGACAAATGTCCGTGCCCCGACATTTTATAATCACAGCACGAGCGACGCGGTAGGAAATAACCCGCGAGCCGGATACCTTTATAAATATATAATTTATAAACATTGATAGGAATAAACATCTTCAAAATATTTCAAATATTCAAAATATTCTTAGATTTGTTCAGTTCAAAGATGGTTAAAAGTAAAAAAATAAATTAAAAAACCGGCAAACTTGCATTCTTTCATAGTCACGCACTTTCTGAACACAATCTTGGTTTTATCACCAACTTAAAACCCTAAACTAGAAGTTCACATACATTTTTGTTAAAATTATTGATATTCATTATTAGTATTAACGTAACATTATATCTGCGAACGTGTTTCACGATATGTGTCTAAGACGTCAAATGCTATGGAAAGTCAGCCATATTTGTTTACCTTTTTTATTTCAAATGAAAAATTTCATAGGTACACTATTTTAGTTTCCCACGCACTACAGACTGTAAATGTACCTATACGCATAAATACCTATTCAACCTTAATAACTTTTTTGGTCATCGTTAATACAACTTGAATAAAAACATTATTACTTACTCTAGTTATTTACCTAACTAGTCGTATTTAGCCATAAATACGACTCTATATGACTTTATTTATATTGTAGAAATAGAACACACTTTACAAGAGAAGTAGTCAGATTCTTTGTCGGTATAATATTCGATATCACAGTAATTTATTGGCAAAGATGACAAAGTCGGAAACAATAAGATGCTCGATTGCCTTTTCCATTTGCCTGCTCGTTATCATTTTAAAGTTGTATGTGTTATGCGATCAGAATATAATATGATAAATATGATAATCGTACAATAAGTATATGTTTCACGTTTATCTATTTCTTACAAAACTTGTCTAGTGACCTGTGAACAAAGAAATAGCTAAATTATTTGTTATATTTGGCAGTTATATTTTACTTTATTATTTGTTGTAACATAAAATACACTGAACAAATCTACCATTCGTAGAAGGTTATAATGTCAACTAAATCTTAAAATAAAACTTTTAACAACAAAACTAATTGTTTAATATCAATATATACCATATTATATGTACAAAATGTAGAGTCACTTTGTTTGCTAAACGTAAAACAAATATTCAAAAACACCTTATATCAGTAATACATCCTGGTAAAAAATTAAAGTCATGAACAAATTAAGTTTCATTTATCCATATTAGTCATTAGGTCATTACGTTACGTTAAAATGGTATAAAACGCTACCGCCAGCCGATCACTAGTCACAAAGGCCCTATACTAAGTTTTGAAGAGTATCAAATTTATTATCGATCTGTTTCGTCGTATGTCTCATACAATTTATTATCAATGTAATAAGTGAAGTTATTGTGTAGGAGTTGTCTATGATTTTTTTATTATTGTTGTAGACTAATAGGCTCTTATAGACAGATACAAATAGTGTCTTGGTAGCAGAATCTCAATTTAGAAGTTTGATTTTATTTGAAATACCTAACTCAAATGGAGGTCGGACAATTCGTCGAACTAACGTGATACAAAAGGTGGGAAAAGTTTTTCCAATTAAACTTCCTGTGTATACCTATGGATCTTTAATGTGTGAATCGAAATCAAATCTTTAGAAAAGATTCCCTAGGTACGTGTTCTTTTTATAGAAATAGAAATAGTATAGTGTATGGTGTCACAAGGGATGAAAATAATAAATTTCCGGCGGGCATACGGTCCCGAATGAAGCGATGGATTCTAAAGTAAAATCCTATACAAAATGTTCAACGCCCATCTTCGTTCCTGTATTCGCTGGTCCTAATAAGTAACATAAATTGTTTTAATTATCCACAGAACCATAAAGGTTATAAGTAAAACAAAATGTAGGTAGGTATTATACCTATGATCATTATTTTGTTTTATTTTTATTATCAACTTAAACGATAGTCATTACCTTACGTTCTGCAAATCGGGGTAGGTCTTGGTCTGTTTGAGCACCATTCTCACTCATTCTTTTTGGTCTGATTTTGGCCACTTCTCTTACCTTTCATTGTTTATCAAGATGATGATTTCCATGTTTATTATGAGTTTTCTGTAACTTTAGCGACAGTGGAATCTAATATATATTCCTTTCGCTCGCATCAATACGAGCGGGACACGCAGAAAATAAATTACGCAGACGTTAACGTTTGCTCCCAACGGCCCATAACAAAATTTTGACTTAAATTTCCTATTTATCGTTTGGGATCCACCTGGAAATTGTGATAAAGTTCCTTCTAATGACGTTTCAACATATAAAGCAACAGCCATTTGGGACACTGATTTCCTTACATTTTGTTAAATTCCTTATATATGTATACTTGTGATAGCTATGATTAAATCGTCAATTTCGATATTTAAAAAACTCTACAAAGCTGGTTCCGGTCGAGGGTATTAACGCAAATGCAATTATATGGGGTTCAATTACCTCACTAGGCGTGCCGATTGTGCAGACAGCGAAATTGACACGGCAATTCGCTGATTCAAATTTGGTATTTGCAACATTTTCCTGTTATCCAATCAACGAGACCGAACAGTATTATTGAAATCCACTCTATTGCGGTATCTACTACAATGTTGGTTGAAGTTACAAAATCGAAGAGGGAAAGTTTCGATTTCATTAAGCGCGGGAGCCGGGACTGTAAAAGATACCTAAGTATTGCAAACAGCCGTACAGATAATATTTATGGCGTTGTTTTGATAGCAGAGCGGTAACGTGTTATTTTTCTTTGCGCCCCTTCTGACATGGAAAACTATTTAGAAGCATCTAACTCGATTGAATAACTAGATATAGGTACTTGTAAAAATGGTTTCGGTCTGCAGTTGGAATATAAATGGGATAACAGTTTTAGGATAGTGTGCGATGCTGATAGTAGAAGTGATCCATGGAAATAAGAAGGTATAATTTTAACCCTAAAGAGGTTTTTAACATGATTTACTCCTACTAAACTGTACCTACCTATAGAAGACTATCAAAGCACAATCAAAGATAAACTCTTTTAAGAAATTTCGATAAGTACATATATTCTATGCTTAATTTGTGGCCAGTTAATGCCTCATAAGGTATGAAACCTTATAATAACCCTAATTAAAATTGTCATATAAGGCTTGTGTTTTGAATGGCTACCAGAATAGTACAGTCAAGTGCAAAAATAAGTATCGAAAGAATCCGTTCATAAATATGTTACGACGTTCTTATTACACAGAATTAGAGTGCACTGGGACATATTTTTGAACGTTTTTGTATACCCCTTATTTTGTCTTCGACTGTACAATACAATAAGATACGAGTGTGCTAAGTCGATCATTACACTCGATAAGCGAGCGCGCAAAAGATAGCAGAGAGTGTATTGATCAATGCACACGAGTTTCATACGTCGTTTTTCAACACACTTGCGCGGAATAACTGACTTTTAGTAACACTTTTACTACTCTTTGTTGCTAGGTGATTACTACTTACTTAGGTTCTATCCCAAATTTACATTAAACCGTTTTATTTTATTCTTGTGTATTACTTGAAGTTCACAATTTACATAAAAATAATAACAGAAAACACAACCACATAAACGCAACAAACATTTGAAATTCACTCCACTCCGAATAACAAATAAAATGGTAACATAACGCGCACGCAATCGCGCATACCTACTTAAGGAATTTTTGAAATTGCACAAATCTCCAAGGTCCCTATCGACAAACAGCCAATATAAAAAAAATAAACTGCGTGTCATTAACGATTATCATAAAATAAAATACAATAACGTACATGTAATATAATTACTTAATAATTTGGAGCAATTGAAATATTTTATATATTTATTTATGAAAATGTATAGTATTTTGGTATGTTGGATTCCGCTATTTCTGACACGTCACAACTCTTTGGCCAATTTAAAAAAATAAACATAACCTGGCTAAATTAGAATGCTTCATCTACATGACATACTCCTTGCAAATGTTTACAAACATACTTGGTCGGGTTATGTTATTAGGTTATTACCGCACTAGGAAGATAACGTAATGAAAAAGCACGGGTGTTTAATATCTTGGATTACGAGCCTAAAAGCGGTTCAATAGTATCTAGAATACGAGCAAGTGAGTTGAAAAAGATATCTAAGGAAACATATAGACGTACGTGGGAACCCACTTAAATACTCGTGTACATAAAAATAACCGAGTAAAACGTGTTTCTAACCCTACTTATGTATATTCAGTCAGACACGCTCATTTTGGTCCTGTGAGGTACTTAATGTACTACGTGAGTGATGGATATCGCACATAGGAGTAAGCGTCACAAGTCGTGATAGATATCTGAGCACTCTGTTTGCTGCACACCCGTACCTACAGTATAATACAAAACATTTTATGGGCCTGTTTTACCATCCATGAATAAAATATACCTATCAGATAAACATTTTTTTTATATTGCTAATTATTTTATATAAATATGCCTGGGGGAAAGGATAGTGCGAATTTTATCTAACAGATAAATTTAATTTATCCAGAGTTTGTAGAAAGGGCTCTAAGTTAAACTTACATATATGAGAAGTATCTACCTCAAGGGCTACAAAATCATTTGTCAACTTTGAATTCAATTCTCAGAGTATAACTTCCGATATGACAATCTACAATTTTTGGATGTTTATTGGGTCATGTCCCACGGACATGGGAAAAGTTTTGGTCGGCGAATAAACGATTCATCCCACATAACTTTGGCAAATATTTGGCGCTTTCAGAACGTCTGGAAGCTACATCATCATTCTACTTCTTGTTAGTATATTAATTCTTCTATTGACCTTACATTAATATTCGTTTACTTTTTTAATACTTCACTATTAACGATTGCTAGGCTGAAAGTTTTCAGCTGCTCCGGTTTTATAAATTTATTTTGTGAAAATCATTTACATAATCCGGTTAGTAGCATGGGATCTAAAATGCAAGTCGCCTAAGGAGCTGCTCGTCTAAGTTGCAGGTGATCTTAATCGCAAACCCAAATCGCTATGGTCTACAATTATTCTCGAGTCTCAACTTATCTAACAAGGAATAGTACCCAAATGTAAGGCTCCGACTTAATTGAGTTTTCAGCATCATTATCATCATATCAGCTGAAAGACCGAACAAAGGCTGAAAGGCTGAACATAGGCCTCCCCAAAGATTGCCATAATGACCGGTCCTGCGCCACCCGCATCCAGCGGACTCCTGCGACCTTCACGGGGTCATCAGTCCACCCATACTAGTGCATGGGGGCCTACCCACACTGCGCCTTCCGGTACGTGGCCGCCACTCGGGAACCTTCCCGCCCGATCGGCCATCGGTTCTACGCGCAATGTGCCCCGCCCATTGCCACTTGAGCTTAACTATTCGGAGAGCTACCTATTTCGGTTAATAGCTAATTGATTTTTATATTATATTATATTATATCATAGCTCACTCCTCTATATAATAACATACACGGTGCTGGCGAGCATTGCGATAGATTTTAACTATGCATTCTAGACGTCAAAATAAACAAAAAATATTATATGTTCTAATAAGAAATGTCAACAAATATTTTTTGACTTTTTCAATACTTTTTAACTTTTCCAATATTTTTTATCATAGTAACAATTTGTTAAAATGTTTATTTTTAATTTTAATCACAGGTTGCTTCGTTAAGTAGGTATATTCTTATTTTTTGATTGTCAGGCAAATTGTGGTAACATTGTAATCAAAAATTAGTTTTATGACGAGTTACGCTTAAAACATCTCGCGAGCAGCGTATATATAAAAACCAATGGAATTGGAGTCGGACAGTTAGTTGGGTACCCTACCTTGTAAGTAGTAAGTGGTCTAATTCAGAACTAACCAAAATAGCAACACGACGTTATAATATTTTGCCCATTTCGCCATCATGTTAAAAAAACGAAACAATTTTTTGTATACATATACAAATCGTGAACTCACGTGTATTAGTCACTACGCGAGACATGTTTCGGGGAACCTAGGTCTCCACTAACAAGCATTGATCCCGTGTACGTACACGCGTAGCTCGTCACGAGCGCGGCACGTACGTCTGAATACACGTGAGTTTAATCGGTTGATTATATTTATACAGATTCTAATTTAGCGAATGTATTATTATTATTTTCAATTTCATTTTCATTACTTAACCCTAATAGAAACGGATGATAGGAAAGGGAATTATAAAATGATACGAAGCATATTTAGACTTTTTAGTATATTTTTGCCTGAATTTACATTTTATGTACGCCGTTTTTTTATAACGTACCACTTACGAATTGTTTTTACTTCCATCCTTCATTCTCGTAGCAACATACTTTATCGCGAGTAATGCAGCCCCCGGAAAAGTACATTTTTTTATCTAATAAACAATGCATTCTCGCTCTACAAATTCCAGCTTTTTGCCTGCACGTTACACCTGTAAAACAATAATGTCATTAATCTCATTATAAACAGTCAGTTGCAAAAAAGACTGAAGAATATCGTTTCAACTAGTTTTTTTTAGTTGTTCTCTTGTTTTCTACTTATATTCGACTTTCCAACCCATGTTCTGAGGCCTGGATGCTTAGCCAAGTTGCCAATCGCTGACGCTTAATCGTCAATCGTAAACGAAAGGCAGCTACCTGTCTTTGTCGCATTAATACGAAAGAGTGACAAAGAGGAAAAGCTACGATACGCTACTAAGCGCAAGCGATTGGCAACTTGGCTAAGCATCCTGTTGCGTATGAGTTTCGAACTTGTAAACGGAGAGGAATTCGAATTGAATGGAGCAGCAGACAACAATATGATGTCAAGTTGTTTTAACCGGTTGCAAGTTGTGTTTGGATACATACTTGTTGAGAAGTCAGAAAATACATCTTTTCCTCGCTCAGATAAATTTGTATAAATGTGATGTCTGAACAGTTCGGGAAAATAATAAGATTCAATCTTAAACGGACGCCCAGGTATAATGATATTAGATAACAGAAAAGAAGCACAAATCATATAAACTACTACACTCGACATTCTGCTCGAATATGATTGGAAATCCAATTTTTTATGTGCTATAATTTTTTGATACCGCGAATTAATTAATCTTTGATTGCTGTGTGATAACTAAGCGGTAAAAGAGAAGTTATAGCGAAATACTAATGAGTAGGTACCTACCTATAAGATACAGGTATGTCCATGTTTAATTTTTTGCCAGATCAGCGTCTTCCCTTTCATCACGTTCTCTACGACGTATGTTTTACGAGCCAAGAAACTAAGGCGTAAAACTTTTATGTCTACATCTCAGCATTAGCGGAAGACGCACGACCGTTCAGCTGGTCTTGACGTAAACACTGTGGCTTATTTGTTCTGCTTGACGATAACCAGTGTTGGGTAATATTGGGTACATTTTATACAACATGGGGTACGTAGTTCTTGTCTGCTCGGAACTTCGTTCGTACTTTAAGTTTTAAAATCTGAACTTAAATATACAAAAAAATGTTTAACCTGGAGATTTTCCTACTTGCCGCCGCCTCGCGTCGCGTTGTGTAATTATTATTGAATGAAGTAAATTGAAATTTAGGCAGGAGGCTCTAGTCCCAACCAAGAGCGAGTTAGCGATTGATAGCTCGGCCTTAAAAACGAACACCAGATAATCGCACCCATATAAAGATAATCACCAAATTAAAAATTTTAAAAACCGACTTCAACCATTGTCTCCGAGATCCCCGATTTGTTTCGATCATTGGTTTCCTATCATCAAATCCTACTTTTTGAATGCAAATTCTTTAAAATTAATGAAAATTACCAAAAGCGTCATACATGTACCTATATGTGAAGAGATCCCTCGATTTTTCCAAGATCCCATCATCAGACACTAACATGGTGCCAACGGAATTATCTCGGGGTTATACACGTTAGATTACAAAACAAAAATTTCAAATCGGTTCACGATTCTCGGAGATATTGAGTAACATACATACAACAAAAAAAATCACTCGAATTGAGTACCTCCTCCGTTTTTTGAAGTCGGTTAAAAAGAGACACGGCAACATCTGTAGTTTACCGCTGAGCTAGTAACTATACTAGCTGAATGGAAGAGGACGCAAAAATTAAGATTTTGTCTCTAGAACGAGTACCTATTTTTTATAGTAAAAAACAAATTGTGAAGCCTCAAAATTATCATAAATATTAAAAAAAAGTACCTATATAATAACACGTTTATAAAATTTTTGTATGTTATTAAAAAGACATACAAATCAAAATTTAGTTTGTAATTGTATCACCACGGTAGCGAAAAAAATTTGTACATTGGTACTCACCAACAAGTACATTTATTATAGGTACTCTAAAAAATATACGTTAAAATCATGTAATTCACGCAAAAAGGAATACATGTCTCACATACTTCAGGGTCTAGCATATTAGTGACTCACTTCGCCTATAGATGGCATCGTAGACGGAATGCAAATATACTCATATCAATCAGGATAAGCATACAACATCGATCGATCTCTTTATTAGATTTAATTGTTCCCTGCATCGTATCATTTATATAGTAAGTTATTTAATACTTTTAATAGAGACATATTCTTTATTGTAAATAACAAAACCAGATACAGTCAAGTGCATATATAAGTATCAAAGAAGTTAGGAAATGTACTATTATCGAACAGTAAGCCAAAATGGAAATCATAAGTAATTATTGTCATTAAACATAAGACTATATTTATGAGATCTAAATGAACACCCTGTATACCGCTCGCCTGTATAGCTCGGTCTCCAATTACCTGCTCAGTCTGTATATTCCTAATTTTTCCGCTTATAATTAATAATTTTAGTACTAAGTACTACACTAGGGACAAACAAAGTCCTATGTTAGTCAACAGAATGTTTCCCTAACGGGACCAAAGTTCTATGTAAATAACAATATTTTTATTTAAGAAATAATATTACCAGCAAAATATAGTTATACTTATTTTCAAAGCTAATGATCTCCGTTCGATGTTCATGTAACATACAACCTTGTAACATTGGGGCAGTGAGATTACATGCCACCCTTGATGGCTAGTCAAATAGACTCACACTTGACGGGTTTTTTTAATAACTATCGATGTAAATTGCGGATTAATAGGTACAGTCGAGTACATTAATATATAGACACATTTGCAATACGAATGCCCTTGACTGTACCTACATAGATTTAAAAATTTAATATTACTTTAGGTTATTCACTTACCCCCGTATTCAAAAACGTCTCCTAACTTAGCAAGCGAAAAGTATGGCTTGCCTTTTTCGGTCGTATCAATGTGCTTATACGACCGAAGGGGACATTAATTAAAAGCATCAATATTCATGATGACAGGTTGGTGACAAAACGAAGGAGGAGAGGTAGACGGACGGGCGGGCAGAAATACATGCTAGTAATAGGGTCTCTTTTGCCTTTCGGCTAGGGAACCCTAAGAACTGACAACTCTGCAAAAACTTATCAAGGCATGCGTAACGTGCGTTGCACTAAAAGTCCTCATCTACTTTATATTAAGTCGTTGGCGGCGAATTCATTACGACAAAAACACTATAATCTTTACGTGTTGGTAGGTTACAAAATATAAACACATGAGACAAAGAATAGGTGAACGGTAATTAGTAAATTATGACCGGGTGACCGACAAACAAAGACGGTCCGGAGTGCATATCATCTACAAAATACGATAGGTATAAGTTTGTGTTTATAACAAGTAAACAGATAGGTATAATTACTTATCAAAAAATTAACTTCGCATGTTATTTGGTCATTAACATTACAACTTATCAGTACCAAACTACCTATCGATAATTTGGAATACTTGAGTACAATTTAATAAACATTTGTTACGTCGTCCAAGATCTTTTACATGCTAGAAAATGACAATTAACAGCATATCATTTTATAACCCCTTATTTTTATTCACGTAGTCAATACATAGTTCTAAAAAAGTTGGGAGACGCATATTTTTCTTTTTATTTGATTATAATAGTACGGTCAAATCGTACATAATTTTACCCTAAACTCGCAAATCAAGTAGTATCGCTGCATTTTTGGTATGTTGTTTAGACACCATAGGACAGTATAAAACCATATTTTGCAAGCAAAAAAAAGTTGTGCTAGCTGGGTAGTACGTGAAAAACTACGAAATTTACGGCCATTTTTCAGTTTCTGATTTTTATTTAAAAAACCTTACGTTTTTTGATATCATATGTAAATAAACGTTTAAAGAATAATAAATTTCCAACAAGTTGAGCTAACATGCATTACCGTAGGTCTTATAGTTTCAGAGATTCGAGACTTTAAAAAGTACCCCTTTTTGTAAACTAGATAAAATTTTGTGTTTTGCTAACGTTTTCGACTTAATATCGCCTCACCTAATTATGCTACGAAAAACATGCAATAATGACCTTATAGCGCACTTAATATTCTTTAATTTAAGGGTAAAATTAGGTCTGTGAACTTTGTAGTTGAAAGTATAAACCCGAAATTCCAAAGGCAGGAGGCCCGCTATCTAAGTTTTTTATACAAATCGCAAGTCGAGTTGCAAAGCTGCAATTTTGGTATATTATAAAAGCCTTATAGATATATACGAAAATGCAAATTAAAAGAAAAACAAAAAAATAATTTGGGCATAGGACGTAAAAAACGGAAAAAATTCGAACTTTTTTTTAGTGTTTGACGTTTAACTAAAAATCTATTATCTTTTTGATACTGATTGCTATTAAATTAAGAAAGAACATTAAATTTGAAAGGATTTGAGCTACGTTACATCACCGTAAGTTATATATACTTTGAGATTCGACATTTCATAAAAAGCCCTTTTATCAAAACATAAACAAACTTTAGGTTACGTTAAAGCTATTCACTAAATATTGGCAAAACGTTCGCGCTAAGAAAAAAAAGTAATTGTAGATAATAACTACATTAAATTTGGAACAAATTGAGCCGATAACAATTACTGTAAGTCTTATAGTTGGGGGTATACGAGGCTTCAAAACATGCATTTATTTTCTTAACTTAATGAAGGGCACATTTTGAAATGTCGTACCTCGAAATCTATATAATTTAGGGTAATGCAAGGTAGCTCAAATCCTTTCAAATTTAATATTCTTTCATAGTTTTATAACAATTAGTATCAAAAAGTTATAGTTTTTTAGTTAAACGTCAAAAACTAAAAAAAGTCCGATTTTTTTCAGTTATTTACGTCCTTTACCTACCTAAATC